>CAJFCP010000089.1:2800106-2895103 GCA_904066005.1 Synergus itoensis
AAAGAACAAATTAAAAATTACTTACTCTTCAATGTGTGTAGGAGACTTTCCCCAAGCTCCATGGTTCTTACTACAGAAATATTTTTTATTTTTCTTTACGAGGGGTGAGCCCCTTTATGCCCCCCAGGCTACTTTATCGACGGCCCTGAGACTGCTCACTGACTTTCCGTTCAAGAAATTCTGTCATTGGCTGAAATTTGAATCCCGCGCCAAATTTTGACCAATGGCAGTATTTCTCTACCGAAAAGCCAAGTGTACTGCCACTGGTCAAAATGTGGCGCGCGATTCAAATTTCAGCCAATGGTAGAATTTCTCGTACGGAAAGTCAGTGAGCAGTCTCAGGGCCGTCGATAAAGTAGCCTGGGGGGCATAAAGGGGCTCCCTCCTCGTAATGAAAAATAAAAAATATTTCTGTACATAGTAAGTACCAATTGAACAACCACCAACAACCACCGCCGGTCCTGCTGCTGCCGGGTCAACAACAGACGTCAGCTAACCTCTCTCCATTTCATAGTTTATTGCATTTAAAAACACCGTTATATGCTGAAGAAAACAATGATAAATTTACGAAAGTTTATAGGTAAATTGAAAAAATTGTGTGGTCGTGAGTGAAAATCGTTAGTGTATGCGAATAAGAAATAAATGTCGAAAAGATGAGATTACAGAAACGTCAAATTGTCAAAGTTGTCGCAAAAGAGGCTTCCTGTCAGTTTCATGCTTATAATGCGTATAATTTACCTATTTCACAGATATCGGGGCAAATTTAACGGATCCTATGTACCAAGGGATTTACCATGGATCTCAGAAGCATCAGCCGGATTTAGATAAAGTATTAGAACGGAGTTACGCAAACAATCTTGCAAAAATTATAATCACAGCAGGCAGTCTCACCGAGAGTCAAAAAGCCTTAGAAATCGCCAGGACGGATGGTATGTTGTATAAACAAAGTCTAGATCTTCATTTTTTATAGTCTGCAACTGTAGCAAAGAATGTAAAAAACAATTTAATCTTTAATCCCCTCGAGATGTTGGATCCGAGCCAAATCGAGAGTGAATTTTTCTTCGATTGATTTTTTACAATTTCAATACTCATTTCTGTAATCTGCAGAGCTGATTTCATAGAATATAGTGTAATTTAATTATTTGATTCAACTGAAATTAATTTTTTTTTTAAATTAATAACGGTACATTTTATGGAAAGCACATGGGCTCATTCAGTTTAATCAATAAATCAATAGTTCCTACTTATAAAACGAAGCAAACATTTTCCCAAGAGAGTGTTCTATTTTATGGGAAAGCATTAGCTGTACATTTAGTTGGTATTTTTATTTCAAAGATGCGAATGTTTTTATTTAATTTAAAACAATTAAACTTTGTAATTAAAATCGGTTATGGAATATTCCAAATTAAGGGTGTTGAACAGAACATTTCTATTTTTAAACAAAATACACCTATCTAATTTTGAAACAATATTACTTTACAGAGAGATTATTTTCCACGGTTGGTTGCCACCCAACCCGTTGTAATGAATTTGAAGAATCTGGAGATCCAGAAGCGTATCTCAGTTCACTCTCTGAAATTGCTATCAATAATAAAGATAAAGTCGTCGCAATTGGAGAAATGGGATTAGACTATGATAGACTGCAATTCTGTTCTAAAGACACACAAAAGAAATTTTTCGAGATGCAGCTTTCGCTCTGCTCAACCCTAAAATTACCAATGTTTCTCCACTGTCGTAATGCTGCCGAGGATTTTGTACGAATACTCAGAAAGCACAAAGATAAGTTAACAGCCGGCGTTGTTCATTCGTTCGATGGGAACACTGAAGAAGCATATAGTTTACTT
The DNA here is from genome assembly GCA_904066005.1 of Synergus itoensis. Classification (NCBI taxonomy): domain Eukaryota; kingdom Metazoa; phylum Arthropoda; class Insecta; order Hymenoptera; family Cynipidae; genus Synergus; species Synergus itoensis. The sequence continues at coordinate 2,801,951 of CAJFCP010000089.1, forward strand.
CAATTAGGATTATACCTGGGTATTAACGGCTGGTAATTATAAAGTTCTTAAAGTTATAATCCAAACTTCAAAAAGATCTTTAAAACCACTATAAAATTAGTTAGCTAAAAAAATAGTAATTAAAACATGCACCAATAAAAGCAAGTAATACATTAACACACAAAAAAACTAACAAAAGTTTAAGGAATTTTGAAAGGGTGCCTTTTCAATAAAAAAGATTAAATTACATTTTTCTAAACACGATTTACTTTTCTTCAAGTGCAGAATATTCATCCAATCATATGTATTTAATTTTTTATCTACTAACTCACATAATCTTAAACAATTTTCTTATAATGTAGTCAACTATGATTAGCGGGTGGTCCTGCCACGATTAGTATTTTTGTAATACAAAGTCTCTTTAAACTAAAAGTGTATTCCTGAGAATTCTGTTCATTTCATGAATACCAGAATTTACCTGATCAGCCTGAGTTTAAAGGACCACCTTGAATAGAATGTTTCTTATTTTTAAAAATTTGAAATGTTAAGATCACACCAATCAGTTCCTTGAAAGCATGAGATAAAGCTGCTCGCTTTAAATAATAACTGTAAAATAAACATTTTTATCTGATGTGCTCTTATTCATTAATGGGAGCTTAGTATACAAAATAGTAACAGTTTGAACTCTTATTTTATATTTATTGAAACGCAGTTCACTGAAGACAGAAGAAAATCTTTGTACGGTTATGACTATTCCATCTGACAGACTGATGATAGAAACAGATTGTCCATGGTGCGAAATTAGGCCAACTCACGCCTCGGCGAAAGACGTAGTGACAACTTTTCCTTCAGTGAAAAAAGAAAAATGGCAGCCTGATCGGATGGTCAAAGGAAGAAACGAGCCTTGCACCATAGTGTAAGTGTATATTTAAACATCTTCAATAACTTTTAACAACAATATATAGAATTGATCATATTGTGAATGCTGATCTCATTTAAATTTCAGACAAATTTTGGAAGTTCTAGCGAGCGTAAGAGACGAGGAAGAGGAGTACCTTTGTAACCAAATATATAAGAATACAATGAAGCTCTTCTTCCCCTACGAGCTGTGAGAATACGCTTCGTGTGTACAAGTGCATTATATTTATTTTCGAGCATTTATATACACGCGCTAAGACTTTTGTGAAAGTGGCAAGGGACAGCGAAAGATATTTTCAACTTTATAAAGTGCTGTCTGTGGCGAAAAAAATGTACACTTTCCAGTATATACACATGCGAGTGTGACAGCGTCTCATTCCTTCGATCTCCTTTATAAGAACCTAATATATTCTTATTAAAATCATTTTCACTACCATGATCGTATTATGTCACGAAGATCATTACCATTAATAATCTTATAAATCAATCATTGCTACAATTGTGCGTTCATCGTTATTTCTTTGCGTAACCCACTCAACGACAAACAGGCCAAAATTTATACACCCCTACAATTTTTTCTTCAACTAAACGTTCAGATTTCTAAAACTAAAAATTAAAAACAGATTATTAAACTCTCTTTTCTTACTTCTAAGCTTTCAGCCATACCTAATTCTTACGTTGTTCATTCAACAATAGTCACGCTCTTATATATTTTTTGTATTTTTGTATATTTTTTTTTTATGAAAAGTCATTTATTTTAGAGTTTACTCAATCATATTCTAAAACAAAGTACATCCATGAATATACAAAATACTATGATTGGTGCCATTTCACGCCAGGAATCCATGATAGTTTACCTAAAATGGCACTTCTTATAAATAAAGATTCAATTCGATATAGTGTTTTCCAAAACAAAAGGTTTTTGGTAGACGGATAGATATCCATTCGGGAAAGACGATGGAGTGTCGATAGGATTGCGGCCTACTCTTGGAATATCACAGGTAAAATGACCGCAATGATGAAACGTACAACCTGCAAACTCCTTTTAAAACAAATAAATGCTGAGGTATGGAGGGGTCCAGTAGCCGACTGGATAGTCGCTACAAAGCATCAGATCTTATTCGCTCATTGAACTTTAGATAGCGTTTGCACCTTCTCATATACCCAATCGTATGTTTGACTGGCCAGAGATTGCGTTGTGCCGATTGCTTGACTCGCATAGCTCTGCAGACTTTTTGGGCTCAGTTTCCCTCTGTAAAAGAAATTTAAATAACGTAGAGAAAGTTTCTTTCTTTGTCATGAGAAATTCTCTTCTAACGGAATACTTACACAAAAACATTCGTCTCCAGCCACTTGATAACGAGCACGGATCGGTCAACAACCTGTTCACCAATGTATGTCGAATATTTCTTGATCAGCTCGATTCCCTTAACGCTTTGCTCTTGAATTGCTCCCAACATGCCTGGAGCATAATGCTCGATCTGAAATTGAAAAATTAAATTTTCTACGTCATGATATCTGTTTGGAAATTTTTTGGTTATTTTTTAAAAATATTACTCACCGTTTCTAGAACCACTGGTGTTTTTTCGGTCACGTAATTAGCAGCATTTTCATACAACTTGATCGACACATTCTTTGTTACGATGTAGACGTCGCCTCCTAGTTTCACATATGGTTCAGTAAATTGCACAGTCGCTTTGTAATAATCCGGAAAACTAGCTTCAATGTACTGCAATCCATTTTGCGAGTACAACTTCGTCGAGGTCCAAACTTTTTGACTGTATGCAAGAACTCCACTGTCTCTCAAAAATTTATTTGTACTAGAAGCTGATAACAGAAACGAGATTTCGAATAAAACATTTTTATATTAGTTTGAGAAGATTTAAACAGTTCTTAATTTGATTTGTATTAACTGAAGACTTCACGGGGGCATATCTTATCAAATAGTGTTTATCGGTTCAAGTTCAATCGTTTTTTAGGAAATTCTGTAAAACAAGAGCTTTAATCACAAATAATTAATGCAAATAATTCACGATGAATTATTAAATTAATAAGAATTCTTAATTTAATTGAACACTGTTTTAGAATGCTCAGTTTTGAATTTAAATGCTTAATTTAAAATCATCATGTAAGAAACAGAGTACTAAATAAATCAATTCAAGTTTGAATGTAAATTTTCATTTATAGAACAAAAATTAGTCATTTATGATTTATAATGAATTCCACCTTTGAAAATCAATTTTTACCAATCAGGAAGATAAGTCAAACATTGATTGTTTCCTATAGAAATAATTACCAATAAGACATTTGTATATTATATTAAAGCGTATTTAGAAAATGAGTGAGTTATTTTAAATTTATTTAAAAATTTGTAAGTTTTAAAATAAGTAATTGTTATTTCTCCATTTATTACTGAATCAGAGGAAATTCGAATTTTAAAGCTCACAAAAAAAATTCATATGATACCAATTAGAGAAGTATAGAATATCGATTTTATTTCTCGTAACATTGAAAATTATTGATAAAAGTATTTGTTATATCATAATTGAAACGTTTAGTATTGTAAAATAAAATTACATATAGTAAATAGTGAACATGCTCTATCATGACTAAGTGAATTATACTCTTATCTGTAATTTAATGGCAATTATGTAAATATGGAGACAAGAAATACATTTAAAACTAAAGGATAAATATTGTTAAAGTTCTTACCTTCGAAGGAACCATTTTTCTTGTAATCAAAGGTCAAAACAGCACCAATAAGGAGTAATAAAATTAAACTTCCCTTTTTCCAAGGGAATCCTTTACTGGATGACGCAGTCATTTTCTTGATCAATTCCTGAAATGTGAAAGCGGTGTTTTACGCTCGTGAATCTAATACAAAAAATCTCTTAGGTGAAAGTATTCGTTTTGACACAGGAATCGTTATTTGATGGCTATAGACATTCCACACAATTTGCTTCGAATGAAGGAGAGATTTTCAATCTTGTGCTTCTTTTCACTGGATTAGACTCACACGGCGTTAATTATTTGCGTCGTTTAATCTTTGCTATTACTTTGTTATTTTAATGCGTAAATATGTTTATTTAGAAAAATATGGGGAGATCAATTATGGGAAGAAAGAAGAAGTGTATAGTCAATCAAAAAAAAAGCAAACGAACGTTCAATTTACTTCTGTCAATGGCACGATGTCGACTGTCGAGACCAATCGAGAAGGCGATGTGCGCGATCAATAATCCAACCGTTTTTGAACCAGTGGCCTAACCTAGAATTCCTCGCCGGATCACAAAATCTCAGAGATAGGACACACGCACTTTCCCCCTTCTTACAGTCTCATTAATTAGAGTCTGGAATTAATTAAATCTGATGCTTTGAAAACGAGCAAAGTTATCCACAGTTATCTACTCACTTTTTTATTACTTTGAAATTACAACTCATCAGTAAACAAACTGAGGAGTGAAGCCACTGAAGCCGTGGCGTGGGACTTGTTACAAATACATATATATGTGCATGTATGTTATATATATATATGTATTATACAGATATCACCCGACTTTAGGGGAACCAAAGATATCTTTGGGGGAACCAAAATCATTAAATAAAAGTTGTTTCTGAACCGGGAAGCTAAAGTTGTTTCTAACTAGGAAAAACCTATCGCGCAATCACTGAAATTACGTGCAAAAGTATCGGAGATTGATAATACACTCGACTCCCGCTATAGTCACCACCGCTATAGTCACAATTTCGCTATAATCACCAATTTCCTTCCGCAATAGTCACCAACTGACGCCAGTTGCTCTCTCAATTGCAACTTGATACCACTGCGCATGTCATGGCACTCGGCATCTGATTGGTTCCTATCCGCGCGAAATTTAAAATGCTAAAAAAATATTATTTTATGCGCAATACGCATGCGCAATCGATGTTACATTTGAGGTAGGGCAATTGGTGACTATTGCGGGCGCAACTGTTTCGGATTTGGTGACTATAGAGGGAGTCGAGTGTAATTGATTACCCAGGAACGTATCTAGAAAAAATTTTTTAGGGGTGCCGAACGTAAAATTTACAATATAAGTTAATTCATGTTTAACATTTTTTATGGAGTCTGATATTTCAGGGGGGGTCCGGACCCCCAGGACGCCCCCCCCCCCCTTCTATATGAACAAATTTAGATAACCCATTTTACCGCATGCCCTCAAAAGTGTCAATTGAAATTTTAAATTTTAGAATTTTAAGCTTGAAATATTTAGTTTACACTTTAAAATTTGTAATTATTAACTTTTACATAAAATAAATCAATAATGATAAAAATTGACTTACCTCACATGTTTTGCTGCACTCTCCTGCAAGGATATCTTTGTTCTTTTTAGTTTTTTTATGCGTTGCCTGCAATGATTCAAGCACTTCCAAAAATGAATTATCCTTATTAATTCCCTTTAAAGTATTCCAATGAGAATCTGAAAAATACCAATAAAATTATTAAGCTAAATTTGATAGAATATAAGGAATACTAGTGTCAATTAAAAATTTAAGACAGATAACTTACGAATATTTTTTAGAAGCAAATCAGATTGGTACAAATTTTTACTGTACAAATTTTTCCAAATGCTCAGACATTGAGAATCTTTAATTAAGCAAGCCACCAGTGCTTGAACAATTTCTTCTCTGTAATTTGCATTGCACTTTGGTGTCAGTTTTGCTATTAGTGTTTCAAATAATGACTTACACTTTAGACTTTTAGATTTGAATACCATTTCCTGAAAAATAATATTTAATTTCATTAATGAGTTTTTTATTAAAACAATTTTATTGGTTTTAAGTTTAAACATGAAATTCTATTTATTAATGATATACTCACTCTTAGCTTATCAATAGATGCTTTGGTTTCATTAACGTAAGCAGGAGCAATGTTTAATTTTCCAGAAACAACATCATCCAAAATATTTAAATAAAATACTGGTTTGACGTCGACGTTCTTTGCAGTCGAATGTTGAGATAATAAATCCTTGAGTATTTGCGAAACATAACTAGCATAATTTCTTGCTTCCAGCATAGAAGCCATTACATTATGCCAAACTGATAATCCGACTGCTAAATTTTCCTTTCCACTTTGAGAGAGCGCCCAAAGTAAGGATAAGCCAATAGGTTTTCTGTTCTGATAAGAATTCTTGAGGGTGACTAATTTGGGAATATTCGTTATTGTCATTTCAGGATTGAATCTGGCCAAAAGCTGAATAAATATTTTATAGCCAACCACAGGCGAGTTTTTTGCCAGATCTGTTGCCAGTGCAGTCAAATTAAATTCATAAAAGAGCTGGACATTTTGTGATCCGCTAATTTCAATTGCTTTCTCCAAAATGAGTCGGATTGATTTTGGAACTACACTTGCTGGATAATCTTCTGGCCTTCCAGCAAAAATTGGATCAATATTTTCCAAGGGAATTTTCTTATTTAGAAATGCGACAAGGTCTTTTAACCAGATTAATGGAGCACCAGGAAATCGTGCTTGACCTGTAGTTAGGATTTCTTCCACTTCAGCTGCATTAATCTGTAAAAAGGATTCATTATTTTCTGATCAGATTTTATTTCTTTTTTAATCAGAGGTATAATAATTTTTTAATTTGAAGCATAATTGAAAGAACTATCTTACCAATCTTAGGGCTTCTTCAATAGATTTTGGTGGTTTTTCTTTCGGAGCCTCTTTTTTCTTTTCAACCTGTTGTTGTTGTTGCTTTTGTTGCTTCTTTCTCTCCTCATTTTCCTTGGTTTTACTATCTTTTCCCTTTGGAGGTTTCTTATTCTCCTTATTTCCATCCAAATTGTCGTAAAGAGTTTTTACTTGATCCAAAGGTACTGATAAGAAGAAATTTTTAATTAAAATAGAGTAATCAATTCGATTGATATCTCGTTCGTCGCTTTTTAATCTAATTTTATTATCAGAGAAGATTAACTGCTTCTTTCAATAAAAAATTAAAGATTTTTATTAACAATATTAACTACAAACAATATTATTTTACATGACAATCTTCTCAAACAATATTCAAGTGTATATTGAAGTTGAATTAGAATATTAAAGGATTATATAAGAGAAAGTTAAGTTCAAAAAAATTCCTATTAAATAAATTTACTGTTTTTTTAACTGTGGCTATGTTTATATCATTCTATAAAAAATTCAATTTTAAATTTTCATTATACATATTGTTGTGACAATATGGTACTGTTAAATAATTCATAGTCTTGCAGTAAATAACATAAAGCAGGTGTCAATCTGCTTATCGACTTAGAGGACTAAGTGATATCCTTAAATAAAATTTAAAAGACTTGTAAGGTTAATGCCTACTTACAGAAATCCTCAACTTTCGGTGCATTTTCAATAAATTTTTTCTTCTCTGCCTTGCTCAATTTATTAGTACGACCAATATTCTTATCTTTTTTATTTTTTCCGACAACTTCCCAGCCACCAGAAGACATTTTTCTGATTTTTATAAAAATATGGATAGACACGTTAAACTGTAAAATAAATAGCACATAAGAAAACACCAACAAGCAAATGTACAGTTGTGTACAAATTTGAGTACAGCCAGCATGCTGGATTCTGGAAGCACGTCGACGAAGTTTATACGTGGTCGCGCCTGCGCTTTTCATTTAAATTCTTGGGATTCTTGCCACGCACAACGAGAAATGTCACATACATCTGGCATACATAAATACACAACCACACCTATACAACCAGCCGGCAGCAGCCGCCATATTGCCCAGTCTGGCAGTGGCCAGTGCCCACACCTGCCTACACTAACACTGCAGTATTAGATATTGGGCGCGTCCTCCGCATCTTCTTACACGCTTTGCAGCATAAAAGCAATAAAAACGATAAAGACTTTTAATACAAAGAAATAACAAAGTAAGTAAATTATATTTTTCAAATGCACGTAGTCTATCTAAATATAAGTTAAACATATATATATGAATAACCGAATATAAAGTGTAGTTGTATGACCTAATATACAGCCACATACAGCCAAGGCGACCGAGGCTAATTTTGTACGCTCCGTACTAATTTCTTAATTTTAGATATTCTGAATTAAAATTTTCATTTAGTTCATTGAGCTTTAAACATTGTTAAATTGAAATTCTAATCTCAAAATTCGATTTCTTCATTTTACTTAAGGGCATGTGCAGGGACGAATCCATGGGGGGGTTAGGGGGTTCAACCCCCCCGAAACTTCTGACAATTTATATCCGACATAATAGTAATAATAATAATAAACATACAAAAAGTCCATGGATATTTTAAAAACCCCCCCCGAAATATTTTTCTAGATTCGCCCCTGGGCATGTGATACTATACTGTAAGACAGGCGCGTAGCGAGAAAAATTTTTCGGGGGGGGTTTTCGTCAATGTGTCATGTGTCAGTAAATATATATATACCCACACAACTTTTCTGACATTTTGTGGGGGGTTTGAACCCCCAACCCCCCCCCTGGCTATGCGCCTTCTGTAAGAGCAATTTAGTTTCCCCAACTTTGTGCTCGCAATAATAAATATTTTTTGTTTCGGAAAAAATATCTTTTATTGGGAGCGTAAAGTTGTGGAAACTTTAATCCTATGGTGTTCTTATGGTAATTACCACATGCCCTTAAGGACGTACTGTATTTATTGAAATACCGAGTTGAAAATTTGTAAAATTAAAGTAAATGCACTAACGATACATAATTTTACATAATCATAAAACATTTTTGTTGTAGGAAGACAATAAATAGATACCAGAAGTGTAACAAATAATGCTATCCTTACTGCTCTGGAAGTCTTCAATTCCTGACGAACCTAGGTCTCAGAACATGATCTAATCAAAGTAAATTGTTACTCTATTAACTTAAGTTAATTATTCATTGAACTAGTGAAATTTAATATTCACTTAGTGTTGTTTTGGATTTTGAAGTATGAAAGTCCTTGGCTGAGGTCAAATTTTCATTTTGACTTTACTAATTTACTCTGTAATCAATTGATGGAATTGTTATTTTACATACATTATATTTAACTCACTTTAAAAGAATTAGATTAGTTAAGATTATTATTTAACTTATAGTTTATTAAGTACTTTATTCATTAATTAGTAATTTATGAATTATTTTTTTATGTTATTTACTTCCGAAGGAGATAGCTCATTTAAAATTCAGAAATGAATTCTGCCCTACAACGGAGAAATTTATGTGATATTGCCGATTTTACAATATCTCTTACGTAAGTTTTTTTGTTGTAGGGCAGAATTATTTATTTTTTATTGGCTTTACTGAGCTATTTTCTAATATTGGAGCTAATTATGGTTTTATGAAAAGGTTTTCTTTATATTCATTAACTTAGATCTTAATTATTTATTACTTTAGTAGTTATTAATTAGTAATGTTTTTTTTTTTTTTTGTGATACTTAAGAATGAAGGAGCTACTTTGTATAGAAAATTGTATAGAATATTGTCTTTGTATAGACAATGTGGAATTGGAGAAATTTAATATTTCAAATTTAATTGCTATCTATTCATCGTTGCTTCATTGATCTAATAAAATCTTTAAATCTACATTTATTAATTTTTAAGACTATTGTATATTTAGTAGAATAATGTAATTTTAGAATGTAGAATACTTTAAAATGTTTAGCTCATACTTATAAGGATAGCGCTTTTTATAACTTTATAAATGCCTTTCATATTTTTTATAGATATATAAGTTTAAATGAATCACAATATTTTTCAATACTTTACTTATAATCATAATTATGGCGATAATTAATTTAAGGATTTTCTGAAAATTGAATTAGACGTTTAAAAGTTTCAACATTGGCGAAATTGTAAAAAAAATGTTGAATAAAATATTTCTTTCTTCAATTATTTCAACAGTGGCAGAACATTTTTTAATTATCTACCTGACTCCTGTAGATTATATTTTTCGAATTATTGAATGTTATTGTTTATTTCTCATTCAAGTTTACAAACAGTTTTCCAATTTACAATATTTGGCTCGCTTTCAATCAGCGTCTCGTATTTCATGGGCGTTTGTTCTGTGTCTGATAAATTCTATTTCTGTCATTCTATAAACTTAATTAGTAGAATCAAGTCATTGCTTTCGTTTTTAGACACCATGAAGTCTCTTATTTTCTTCTCTAAATTTTTAATTTTAATTCTTTATTGTAAAATAGTATTGAGTGATTATTTATCTGTGGAACAAGCTTCAACATGCAAAGTTTTTGAATCCTCAGCGCATTTGGTCGATTTAAAAATGTATGTTTTTTGCAATTACGATGAGGAAATTCGTCCAAGTAAACAAAATGAAAATACAACTGTCCAATTATTGTTGATACCAAAATTCATGGATTTCGTAAGTTTATGGTTTACTTTGATCTTTATTAACATAAAAATTTATCAAATGAAAAGTCAATACTTTTTGTAACTTATGTAATTGTTTATATAAGTTAATTTATATATAGCATATATTTTCCTGGGAAGTAAAAATTTTTGGTTGTCTGTTCCATTTCTAGGAGTCTGGTATAAATAAATTTTCTTTGAATTCGTGGCTGAAAGTAGTAAGTATCACATATTTCCTTATATTTAAAAAAATTTTCTATTCCATTGACGATGCCTTATCATTGCTTTCTTATATATTTATAAGGGTTGGAAAGACGATCGTTTAAAGTGGAAGCCTGAAGATTTTGATAATTTAACAGAACTCCGTGTCAAAAGTGATGATATTTGGGTTCCTGATTTGTCTTTATGGAATTCGTAAGTTATATTATTATATTATTCAATAATAGTATTTTTATACGACAAAATTTTTATTTTCCACAGAGCTGATCTGAATTCAGATTTAATATTTGCCTTAACTGCACAGTGTGTTTTGAGATACACTGGCTTGGTGATTTGCATTCCAATGATAGAAACTTCTGTTTATTGCTCGTCAGATTATGAAAATTGGCCGTTCGAGAAACAAATCTGTGAACTAGATTTTTCTTCTTATTTTCATTATTCAGAAGAGATTAATCTAAAGCTTTTGGAATATTGGGTAAGAATTATTTTTAAAGCTCCTTTATATAAATACTTAATTTTTATAAATCAAAATTTTTCAGTCTGACCTCAAAAGACAAGCTAAGATTTTCATGAATGATCATCAAGAATGGTCTGTTATTAATGTAACAGCTAGTGAAATTGCAGATTACATTCGACCAATAATCAAGTATGAATTCCATCTTAAAAGACACGCTGGAATAATGCTAACACTTTATATTGTACCTGTTATAGGTAATGATTATGCTTTAGATGCTCTTAATTTTTTTATTTTAATCTCAAACTTCAGAGATGATGAAACGAAAAGATATTTACAAGATAGTTTATTTCTTTCCTAGCTCTAATGATGCTCACACTCGTAATTCTGTGGATGGATGTAAATTCTGTAGAAAGAATCTCACTTAGCAGTTTAAATTTTATCTGCCATTTATTTTGTTTGTATGATCTCAACCCGCAAATTTCTGAGAATGGCAAAAAGGTTCCGTATATATGTAAGTAGATATTATATTTACAAGTAAATAATTGCGACTTATTTAAATAATTATTTATCAATACTTAAATTATTTATAAATTGTCCTTCCAGTGGTTTTTTATCAGAATTCTTTAGCACTAGCTGCATTCAGTTTGATCTTAACAGTTTTATTGCGAAATTTGCAAGCTGTGACTATATCTTCTCCGAAATGGATTTCTTCAATAGAATTTTTCGTCTTGAGGTATCGCATAGGAAGACTTTTTATTCTGAATGATGAAGAAACAAAATGCTTTGTAGGAATCGAAGAAGATGCTGACGATAATGTTGAATCCCTTCAATCTGTTTCAACTATAAAAAATGAAGACGTTTGGAAACGTTTCGCAAAAATTGTCGAATGCTTGTCTTTTTTGAGTGTCTTGTTTACTTATATTATAATGCTTTTGTCTTTCATATCAATAAAATAAAAATGATTTACATGTACGAAAAATGCGTATAAAATAATAATTTAATTAATAACTAATATAATTTTTGTTTCTTTATTTATTAGAATGTTAGAGTTAATGTTGCGTGTTAATTGCAGAATTTATAAAAAAATACATAGAATCTCTTGTGATGCAAACTAGCTTTTATCACTTCAGGAAGAGTTATGCACTGCGTAGGCAATTTGTTATCCTTACCGAATAAATCACAGGATATTATAATATTTATCAGATATTTTTCGTTTTCCGTTTACGCAAGTATATAAACAGAAAATAATATCTTAAGGATTGTTAGTTAAAAGAAATTTTGAGAATAAGAGGTGAAAGAATAGGAAGTGAAATATTCTTTAAAAAGGGTTTTTATTATGTTTTTTATAAAAATGATCCGACTTATTATTACGTAAGTAGTTAAAAGTTACATCTTGGTCATTTTATAGATTATAGAATTTAAATATATTGTTTTTCATAGCGCATGTACAATAACATTTGTTGCGGCTGGATTAATTGAGAAATATACTGTCTGTCGTACAGAAGAGTGCTTTAAAGTTGGCAAGTTATTTCAATATTAATTCTTAAAATTATTTATTGTTAATAAAATTATATTATATTATGTATAATATATATATATTCATCTTACAGCTGCGGAATTGTGGAAAAGTATGAACAAGTCAGCCAATCCTTGTGAAGATTTTTATGAATATGCGTGCGGCAGTTGGAAAATAAATAATCCTGTTCCACCCACAAAAATGAGATGGGATTCTAGTGAGAAAACTACAAAGTTGATACAAGATAGAGTTAGAGGTAAGCGCAAATATTATATATTAGTACTACTATCATATTAATTCCCTTATAAGTATGTAAAACTATTTTTTATATCAATGTTTGCAGATTTGTTGGAAGAAAGTGTCCAAAAAGATGATATTTTACCCGTAAAACAATTGAAAAAGTTTTATCGATCCTGCATGAACGTTGGTAAAATAAAAATTGAATTATAAATGAAGAATATTGTAAAATACGAAGTCTATATTATATTTTTCAATATTTTAGATGCTTTAGAAACAATGGGTGTGAAACAATTAGCAGCAATTTTAATAAGAAATGGAGGATGGCCAGTGGCAATGGAATTAGAAGAATGGGATTCAGAGGAATTTATGTGGCAAAGAATTCATTCGTATTACTTAAAAATGACTGGTATATCTGCCATAATTGATATTGAAGTTACACCAGATTATAGAGCACCCAATTTTTTAGATTATATGATGGCTTTGGAAGAGGAAGCTGATGAACAAATGGTCCTACAAGTAAAGAAATGATTTGCTTATAATTCTTTCACAATATAGAATAACATAAGATTGTTTATTCAATATAAATAGTATTTTATTTTTATTTTTAACAGTTGAGTTTATCAAAGTTGCCATTTGTAGTTATTTCAAATAACCACTACGAAAGATTCAATCGAACTAAAATGTACAATGATGGCACTTATGCAAAATTTATTACTGAAGTTGCTCTCATATTCGCGAAGGAAAGAGACACTGTTATTGACAATGCTCAAATTGCTGCTGACGTTAAAGATATGATCGAGTTGGAAAAGAAATTAGAAAGCGTAAGATTTCATTATTTTCATCCATTATTAGATGCAGTTAGATGTAGTTATGATATTAATAGTTATGAATAAAATAGGATATAGAAATTTAAAAAATATTTAATATTCAGGGAATTCAGTATGGTGAAACAAATTGCGTCAAAGTGAAGGAACTTCAAGCTCTTTATGACAATAAATCGAATCACGAGAATTCCAAGGTATGAAATCCTTTTTTCTTCTAATAAAGCTGATGTTTTAAAAAAATTGTTTTTACTAGATTAATTGGAAAGCAACTATTAATGATTATTTGGCTATTGCAAACATGGAACTAAATGAAGATGAAGACATCTGCATATGGCCAGTCAATTTTCTAAACCATCTTGCAAACTTACTAAACGAAACAAAGCCACGAACTCTTGGTAATAATTAGCTATATAAAATATAAATAATATTTAATAACGTTTACATGGAAACAAATTTTCAAACCCTCACAATTTTTTTTCAGTAAATTACATTCATTGGAAATTTTTATCTGAATATATATCTTATACAACTTCTGAAATGAGAAAATTACAATATGATATACGGAAAGCTGTGGTGGGAGTAAAAGAAGAGACTGCAAGGTAGGCATTGATTTACTTATAGTAAACTTAATATTTAATTATACTTTAAATTAAAATGGGAAAATCTTGTAGGTCGGATATGTGCGTAGAAGAAATTCAAATGAATCACGCTTTAGCTTATATGTTCATTAAAAAATACTTTAATGATGAGATGAAACAAGATGTAAGTCTCAAAAATTACCCAGATATATGGAAAATGTTTTATGTTTTTATTCAAGAGATTGATTTTAGCATGTTTATATATTTTAAGGCTGAAAAATTTTTTTCGGGAGTTCAAAAGGCAATGATCAAACACATTTTGAAGGCCGATTGGTTGGATGATGACATGCGAAAAATATTTTTGAATAAAATTAAAAAAATGAAAAGAAATATTGGATATCCGGAATGGTACAATAATAATACTTATGTGACAAATTATTACCGTGGAGTAAGTCAGAAAATACTTTTATTCATTTATAGAATTACTATTTCATATATTAAATATTTACCTTTTAATTACATATACATATATTCTTTTGTAGATGGCGATTGGTCATCAATTTTTAGATAATGTTCTGAGTTATAAAATATTGTCTTTAAAGAAGACGTTACGTACTCTTAGGAATAAAACTTCCGAAGACGAGTAAGAAATTATTTTAGCATATTAAAAAAGTAATAAATTTTAGATTGAAAATTAGAATTCATAAATTAATTGTTTCAGATGGACTGACCTTGATCCACTGTTAGTTAATGCTTTTTATGATGTGTTTATGAATACTCTTAGTAAGTCATACATTTTTAACTGTAAATAAAATTCAAATACGTTAAAATATTTTCTTTAATTACTTTTTTAGTCATTCCTTCTGGCGAGTTTCAGACTGTGTTTTACTCCCCGACTTTACCTCGGTAAGTGATTTATGTAAAGCAAAATTAAGTGGAAAACAAAAATTTTAAATGATTTATTTTTTTATTTTCAGAATAATCACTTACGGTAATATTGGTTTCACAGTCGGCCATGAGGTTTCTCACGGTTTTGAGATTGATGGTAAATATATACATTTTTTCAAATACATCTCTATAGACTTTATAATTTTCATATAATTTTTCTTATTTAAAAATTATAATTAAAACATTATTTTCGCAGGAATTGACTACGCTGACAATGGAAAAAGATCCAAATTTTCGTTCTATGGAAGGTATAAATACATAAAAAGGGCGAATTGTTACATTAGTCAATTCGAAGACTTTTATGCAGATAAAAATATAACGACATCATCAAAGTCATGTTCTGGGATCAATTATTTCATATGTGCTTTCCAGAGTCTATTTGGTTTGGAAGAAAATCCGATAAGAGTAAATTATATTTTAAAAAAGTAACTTTATCGAACTTGATTATTGATGGAACATTTATAATAAATTTTATTCATAGGATAGTGCCAAAAGAACACAAGCTGAAAATATGGCGGATTCCATAGGGGTAGAAATGATTTTTGAAGCTTTGGAAGAAATGGAAAAAGAGAAAAATAGCCCTCGTTTTCCAGGATTTGAAGATATGACTAATGAGCAATTTTTCTTTGTTTCTTATGCAAATGTAAGATATTTTAAATAACAAATACTGAGTAAACTAAATTTATTACTCATTGTTTATCTTAATTTTAAATTTTAAAATAATTTATAATAATAATTTACTAATAATGATTTTTTTTCTGAACAGACGTGGTGCGAAAGTTCTACTCCAGAGTACAAGGATGTGATGAAAAATTATGACTCACACAGTGAATATCGATACAGAGTTATAGCGACGCTTCAAAATTCAGAAGAATTTGCAAAAGCGTACAAATGTCCTATAGGCAGTCCTATGAATCCCGAGAAAAAGTGTAAAATTTGGTAACCATAATGATATATTTATTTAATAAAACCTCTTTCGAGTCTACGACCAATCTTGTAACAATAAACCGAGTTACAATTCACTGAAAATGTCTTTACTCCTTTGAGGGTTTTTCAAATACCATCAAAATTTTTTTCCCTTGTACTGTAATATACGTAACAATTTTTTTTTTAATAAAGTGAATCAAAGTCATGTATTATTATTGAAGGTAGTGTGAACTGGTTTTAATTATAAGTGCATGATCTCAACTTTTACATACATTCATAAAAAAGAAGAGTATCAATACAGACGCATTGAGTAAACAATAATAATAGATATATTCATTATTTATTATCTTTGACAATGATAGTCGATCGTTTTTTAATCTCAGAATCATATTTTTCCTGGTATAAAGCATTCAATCCATATGTATTTAATTATGTAATCAAATTGGAAAATTGTAAGAGATTATTTGAAACAAATGTCGAACTGTATAAAAATACTATGAGATAAATTTTTATCATAAATGGTAACTCAGTTCTTCATTTCCTGTATAATATCACTTTATAATTGTTCTTTACATCCCGGAAGTTAATTTCATGTAGATATGAATTTAATATAAATCAGAGGAAATTGCGTATAGTGTCGTCATTTACGATTGTATGGATACATATATAATACAATTAAAGTCAAAAAAATCTCAGTTCTGAAAGATCAGTCTTTATTTAAAATAAGACAAGTTTCCAGTTTTTTCTTATTATATATTTATGGTTTTATAAAAATGTTACAGTACACTTTACTGTAAGTTTGAAATGAAAAACTCATTTTCATACTAATCTTTCTTTAAAGGATCTAATTAACAATTTTCATATTTTAGTGTTTCAATAATAAGTTTAGTGACAGCTGGATTTATAAGTTGGCAAGAACTTGGTGGTCCTTATCACCAAAATAACGCCCGTTATAAACAATTAGAATGGATGTTTTCCAAAAAACAGGAGCTTCCAAAACCTCAGGAAACGTACAAAGTTTGTCGTACAAAGGAATGCTTCAAAATTGGTAAGAAATAATATTTTCAATATTTTGTATTGTAATTTTCTTCCTAAAAAATAAATAAATAAAAATAAATAAAATTTAGCTGCGGAATTTTGGGAAAGTATGAATAAATCGGTGGACCCTTGCGAAGATTTTTATGAATATTCTTGCGGTAATTGGGAAACTTATAATCCAATCCCACCAAATGAAATGTCATGGAGTCCGATGGCAAAAATGCAGAAAAATGTGGCTTATAAAATTCGTGGTATGTTTGTAATTTAAATATAACTTAAAATTATATTTTTTGGAAGTGGGAACAAACTTTTATTTTATATATATATTATATATATTTTTTTTAGATTTGCTGGAGGAGCCTATACATCGAGATGATGTTTTACCAGTGAAACAAGTGAAAAAATTTTATCAGTCGTGTATGAATGTCGGTAAGTACTGTCTTTTATGATGATACTAATAATTATTTATATTCAAAATGTTAAAAAATTTTAAGTTCTCATATCGCAAATAATTTTAGGCGATATAGAACAAATGGGAATTAAGCCTTTAGAGGGTATTTTGGTACGAAATGGAGGTTGGCCAATGATCATGGAACCCGATGAATGGGATCCTGAAGAATTTTCTTGGAAAAAAGTACACGATTATTATTCATATTTGAGTCAAATGTCTGCATTGTACACAATCTCAGTTACAAGAGATTCAAGGGGAATTAAGGATGAGTCTGATGAAGACGATGAGGAGATAGAAATGGCCATAGGCGTATTTATTTACTTTATTTATAATTTCTATTTTCATTTGTTATATTCAATAATGACAATAATGTAATTATTTTGAATTTATTTCCGCAAAACGTGTAGATTGGCCCGCCAGATTTACCTTCGGTGGTCCTAGAATCTGGAGAAGATTTTAACAGAGAAAATATGTATAAAGATGGTAGCTATAAGAAATTTATAAAGGAAGTTGCTTTAATATTTGCTAAAGAAAGAGAAGCAGACATAGATGAAGATCAATTAACAAACGATATAGAAAATATTATAGAAATAGAAAAAATACTGGGCGATGTAAATCACTTTTCACATTTTTTAATACAAATTGTGACTATTCATCTTAGTAACTTTTTTTCATTTTTTACAGAGCAGTGAATATAATTACACACCTAGATATATTAATTTTGATGAATTGCAAGAACTTTATGATAATGAAACACATACTCCAGCTTCTAAGGTAGAATATATACTTTTTCACCAAAAATTTTGAGTGATTCATTCTGATTAAATATTTTTTAACTAGAGACAATTTTGCAAGTAGATAAATTGGGGAAAGACAATCACGGATTTGTTTGCTGAAGCTAATGTAGAAATTAAAGGAAATGAAATTATTGAAGTGTTTCCGGATAAGTTTCTCAGTAAACTTTCAAATTTGCTGGATAGCAAAAGTCCTCGTGCACTAGGTAATTTCTGAAATAATAATTTGACTTACATTTATCTAGTCTTTCAACTACTTTTAAGTTATTTACTTCTGATTTCAGTAAATTACATTCACTGGCATTTCCTAAGTAAAATGCTACCATACACAAGTTCTGAAATACAAGAACTGGAATATAAAATGAAAAAAGAGCAAGCTGGTGTCAAAGAGGAGACTCCAAGGTAATTTTAATCCAAAAATGATACATTTTAGGTATTTAAAATATGATTTTTATTTTTACAGATGGAAAACTTGTGTTGATAATGTAAAGATGGAACATGCAGTATCTTATCTTTTTGTGAAGAAATATTTCAAAGATAAAATGAAAATCGATGTCAGTTTTAAATATAGAATAGTTACAATTATATCTATATAAACAATAATAATGATAATTTTAATAGTAATATTAATAAAATATTTGTTTTTGCTTTCTTTCATAGACAGAAAAAATTATTTCTGCGTTAAAGAAACAGATGACTTTGCATATCCTGAAAGCAGATTGGTTAGATGATAGTGTACGGAAAATGGAATTGGAGAAATTAAAAAAAATGCGGATAAATATTGGTTATCCAGAATGGTATAATAATAATACAATGCTCATTAATTATTATCGGGGTGTAAGTATGGATTTTTGTTATAGGAAACTTTTTAATAAAATGATTTTTACATATTTTTCTTATAGAAAAATAATTTATAGATACCAGTTGGGCATAATTTTCTTAGTAATATACTAAGTTTCCAACGGTATTCTTTAAAAAGGAAATTGAAAAGCCTCAAGGAGAAACCTAAAAATGTCGAGTGAGTATCACCTATATAATCTGTATTATTTCTTCTCGAAAAATTTACCAATAATAATTAGTTTCAGATGGATAATTCATCCAATTGTAGTCAATGCTTTTTATCTGCCTGAATATAATTCATTAAGTGAGTTATTATTCAAATATATAATTAAAAATGTATGTACAAAACAGCTAGTTCTAAATTGAAATTTTTTAAATAGCTATCCCTGCAGCTGATTTTCAACTTCCGTTCTATACTATGGAAAAACTTCAGTAAGTATTCAGAAAATAAGGGTTTGTAGATAAAAATTGAAAATGATGTTTGTTTGTTTGTTTTTTTTTTTTGTTTTCAGATATGTAAAAAATTAATTTTACTCTCTCGTATATTTTAGAACGATTAATTATGGGGCTCTTGGCTTTGTGATGGGTCATGAAGTATCTCATGGTTTCGACGATACAGGTGAAAATATTTATTCACAAAATTTACATACATTTATAATCAATAAATACATACATATATATATATTATATATAAAATTATTATGAATCAGGAAGTAAATACGATAAGGATGGAAATAAATTCAAATGGCCATCGAAGATTGAGGAAAATTACGTGAATAAAGCTAAATGTTTTGTCAATCAGCTTAATGATGTATATGAGGATTTTCTGGGCTCATCAGAAGAGGAGACAATGTCAAAGTCAAACTCATCTGACTCTTCGGAAGAAACAGTAATTTGCAAGATTCATTGAGAATTATTAAATCACGTGAAAATGTTTATAAAAATATTTTTTTACAGGACTTTGGGAGATTGGGAGAAAACAAATTGGGAGAAAATATAGCTGATACTCTAGGCTTGGACACGGTGTTTGATGCCTTTGAGGATCAAGAAAAAGAGATAAGACAAGCTAGGTTGCCAGGTTTCGAAGACTTAACTAATGAGCAATTATTCTTTCTGAATTTTGCAAAAGTAAGTTTACCCAATTTTAAATCAAGTAGATCATTTTATGTACCAGTAGATCAATTTTACATCTTCAGGAATATACTCAATCAATTTCTTTGTTGCAGTTGTGGTGTGAAAGTTCAACGCCCGAGTATGAAATAATGACTTTATTTGATTCTCATAGTAAAGCACAATTCAGAGTTATTTCTTCACTTCAAAATTCAGAAGGATTTGCAAAAGCCTATAATTGCCCTCTGGGAAGTAAAATGAATCCAGCGAGGAAATGCAAACTTTGGAAGTGAGAACAATCTCAACAGACAATCCCAGAAAATTCTGATGGCTAGATGATCAATAAAATAAATATTTATTCTATTGAATACTGCAAATAAAATCTAGAGAAAATTATAACTAAATAAAAAATTATGGAAATAATAAACAGTAAACGTGTCGCTATTACACATATATCAATGGCTGATTATACTCTGACCTGTACTACTGACAATATAAAATTCGATTTAAAATGCGCGCTATCTTTGAAACACGAGCTTAACTGAACCGAGACCGTGACATATTGATTTTGATTTTTGAGAGAAACACTTTTCTCTCGACGTATGGTTTGCTCGAAAAACCCACCCCTATCGACGGAGGGTTGAAAGTTCCAAGTTTACCACTTGAGGATAAATTATATTTAATCTTGGACGAGTTTTAAATAATCAATATCCCTAGACTATAATAATAATATTTAATATCTTATCTTCTCAAGAGAGCTTGTCTAGGTGGGCAGTTTTTAAAAATGTAAGATAGAGTTAAATATGCAATATTTATATGTAGAGTTTATATTCTTTATGAATTCGTAAAAAGGTTTGCGTGAAAGCTGAATTCTCTATTCCATCACGTCCTAAAAAGAGAAACGAATTTTTTTATATAATTTTTGTTTGGAATTTGGATTTGACTTTATATCATCGGCATTACACGATGTGTATGAAAAATGATTGGTCGAAATATGTAAACGTCAATCTGAGGGGCGTCAGATGTATCAGAATTTGATAGCCGTTGATAATATTCAATCATATACTCGAAACTCTGCTAGTCCATTTCAACGTGTCGCATCACTTTAATCATAATGAGGAATTTCATATTAATCGTGTTCATATTTTTTGTCGCAAAATATCCAATTAAAAAAGTGTCTGCAGCTTACCGTTGCAATCCTGGTTCAAAATTATCACCTCCAAGTTTATTATTAAAAAGTCACCTTTTCTGTTCGTACGATATAGACGTACGCCCAGTAAACCGCAAGGATAAAGCGGTCATTGTTTTCCTGCAATTAATTCCAAAGTTCATGGAATTCGTAAGTATTACGATGCAAGAAACTGTTTCAAATAATAATAATAATAAACAAGTATTTTTGATAAATTTTTATAATAATATTTTTCTGGAACATGAATTAATGGTCTAACTTTTCTTAAAACGTGAACTTGAGCTCCAAGTATGGCTAAGAATTTTATATAGTATTTCTGCCACCGTTGAAGCAGTAAAAACTGAACGTTTAAACGATTAATCTTGCCTAAGAGATTTAACGTCTCTCGAGGGACCATTAGGTCTCTAAGATATATATATTTTATTAACAAAATTAAGTGCTCTCAATAATAAATTCCATAGCAATCATTATTATTAATTTTCTTTCTTTATAGGATTCTCGTACGAGTACCTTCACTCTGCATTATTGGTATAAAATGGTAAATAATTAACAGACACTTAATTATAGCTTCAATATCTTCATTAATTAAAATTTTCCTTGCAAATTCTATTTTTTAAATTTTCTATTGATTAGAAATGGACTGATGATCACTTAAACTGGATTTCTGGGGACTTTGAAGACGTCAACAAACTTTATGTTCAAAGTGATGAGATCTGGACACCAGATATGATTATTGTTAATACGTAAGTTATGTATTTCAAAATATGATTAAGATAGGTAAAATTGTTCTTAATCATTAATAAATATACTTTTCAGAGGAAAAAGTTCTGAACTGCCTTCGACACCATGCATCGTAAAAAATAATGGAAACGTTACTTGTGTTTTTTCAATGAAATCTTCAGTTTCCTGCAATTCGGATTTCACTCACTGGCCGTATGATAAGCAATTTTGTCGAATTAGAACTGGATCTGGGAGTTATTACACTAATGAAGTAGATTTTCGATTTATTGGCTCTGGAGTAAGTTCGGGACTTATAAGAATACTGCAATAAAACCTCAATCGCTTTTACATCTGAAGGAATATTCATATATCTATTATGTGCATTTAGATCACAATGGAAGATTATACATTAAGTCATGAATGGTTTATAACACGTCAAGAAGCGACAGCAACTGTCTTTAGCGCTTTTATGATTAACTACACAGAAGTTAACTTTAATTTCGATATCAAAAGACATTCGAACTTGGCGCATTCTGTTTATGTCATACCAGCAGCTAGTAAGTTAAAAGAGTTTTATATCTACGTAATTCTATAATAATTTGTACATTTCAATTATTATAATATATATTTTTAGTTGAGATGATTTTTACACTGGCGGTGTTATGTTTGGATTCTAAGTCAAAAGAACGAATTACGCTTGCTAGTGTAAATTTTTTGTGTCATCTTTTTTGCATTTACGAAGTTCATTGGATGGTTCCTTTGAATGGTTTGAGCGTTCCACATATATGTAAGTTTTTTTTAAATAAATTACTTTATAAATTTAAAGAATATTCTAGATACAATAATGGATACAATAATAATTGTTCAATAACAATAATGGAGAATAAAGTAATTAAAAAGTAATACAGAAAAATGAAACGTTATTCTTTACAGTGGTGTTTTATCGAGATTCGATGGTTTTGGCAGCCTTCGCTTTGATCATGACTATCGTATTTCGAAAGTTACAAATGACTACTGCAACTGCACCAAAATGGATTTCTTCGGTCGTGTCCATTTTAGAGGATTACCGATTTACACGATTTCTTGTGACAAATGATCAAGAGCCAAAAGGTTCCTGCGGATCGGAAACTGAGATGGAGGATAACGTGGAATCCGTTCAATCGATGACTTCTGAAACCAATAAAGACGAAATGTGGAGGCGCTTTGCTAACTTTATTGAATGGATGTCTTTATTCAGTATTTCTCTCACGTATTTGGTATTAGTAGCAACTCTGATACCAACGGGGCCTAGGAACATAGTAATGCTATAAATTCAATCAATTGATAAAAACATACACATATATATCTAACATGTAGATAAAACATAGAAAGTAAGAAACTGAATTGTATAAAATTTTGTGTGATTTTAATAAAATAATGAAATAATAAAATAAAATAATCAATGTATTCACTTGAAAAACTTTTTTATTACTTAAATTGTTTACTAATGAAAAACAAGATATCATTCAACAGCTTAGAAAATTTATTTTTCCGATATTTTCTTAAGAAACGTAGATATTTACATATCTTGAAACCAGGTCTGTAAGTGGGGAATTGTATTATAGAGTGCACAATAAAGAGAGTAATTTTTAGATAACGATCACCCTTCAACTGAAGAAAGTAAAATTGTAAAGTATGATAACGAGTATAAGAGTTGAGGAAAGTTTCTTTTTTCAACAGAAATGAACAAGCAGTATAACTAATAGTTCAAGACAATTCAGATTATATTATACAAAATAAAACTGAAATATATGTTTTAAATTGCATGCAATAACGAAAAATTAATAAAAATAAATTTAAAAATGCACAAGTCACGTCATTTTAGAGTCCTTGAACGATTTCATGAAAAGAAAACAAAAAAGTCTTTAAAAATGAAAAATTTTTTCAGAATTAGTGAGTAATTAAGATTTATAAATTATTTTATATCGAGAAACAAATAGTTTTATCATTGCTAATTTTCTTAAATATATTTTTTCAGAAGGTTCTTCACCAAATACATGGAAATACTATTGGTGGGAGATAAAAAACTATTTTTACGATCTTTGTACGGTTACATCAATGCACGGTTTTCGGCAAATAACCACCAACAGATTGTCATTGAGAGAAAATCAAGTTTGGGCTGCGGTATTGAAAAGCGAATCAACATACTTTTCTCGAAAATAAACAAACGTATTCATATAAAATGATTTTTCAGATTTGCTTTTTGGCTGCATTTCTTTTGATATTTTTTCTGGCAGTGAGTTGGGATAATTCGATTAATGTGTCGACATCAATTGAAATTGATAGTATGGATAACATAAAAAAATTAAACTTTCCGGCCGTTACTGTTTGTAATCACAATCAGATTTATAAACCGTTTGCAGATGAACTATCCGGGAACTTGTAAGCATACAGATCTATAGAATGAATAAGTATATTTTTAATTTATCCTTAAGTTTTAATATTTCTTTCCAGAACAAGTGCAGGTTTCACAAATCATCAAATTAAACTATTTTTCCAAAGTCTGCCAATTTTAATACGTCCATTTCACTTTCGGGAAGTCGATCTTGAAACTTTCCATACAATGTTCCAGCATTTGAATATCCCAGTAAAGAAACTTATGCGTCAGGTAAATAAAATAAAATTCAAACAATTTCTTAACGTTTTAATTGATTATTTTTATTCAAGCTCATGCAACCCTGCGAAAAAATGTTACTATACTGTTCATGGATTAGTAAGGAGTACAATTGCAGTACTTTATTTAAAGTAGTTGAAACGTACATGGGTCACTGCTGTGCTTTCAACTACCATGTGAAACCATTTATAATAAAAGGGTAAATAGAGAAAATCTCATTGATTAATCGACTCTGCGATGTTATAATTATTAATCTAATTTTTAACAGCGCAAATGAGACTTGTAAAAACATTAAACCTGATGATAAGGACATCCAGTGTAAAAAAGATACAGATTGTCCAGGAAGGAAAGCTGTTCTGGTAAATCATCAAGAAAATTAAATTCTAAACTTATTCCGAAGTATTTTTTTATTTAGGAAATTTATATTTGATCCAGAAAGTTCCAGGATCGGGCATTGATGCTGCAATTTATTTTTATATAAACTTGGAACCAAGCCAATATTTAGGAATGACAAAACGTTATTCAGGAGCATCTTTAATGCTTCATGAATCGCACAACTATCCTCAAGTTGCTATATATGAACAATCAATTCAGTTAGGCAAAGTGAAAAGTCTAGTATTATCAGGCACAGAGACCATAAGTGAGGATGCAATTAAACAGATACCTATTAATCTTCGAAAATGTGTTTTCAATAGTGAAATGAGTTCAAAAAATGACTTTTCATATGTGTCATGCATTTCAAGATGTACACTAAAACGTTATACAAAAATCTGTGGATGTATTCCTTTCTACTATTCTGTTACCTGCAACAGTACAAGGGCGTGTGACTTTAGCGACGTAAAATGCATAAAAAGAAATATAGGTAATTTATTATTTAAACGAATATTAAAATAAATATAACTACATATAAAATGAATATAATTATCATCAGATTTAATAAGAACACTATACAAGGAGTTCATATTGGGAAATGGACAAGTTTTGAAAAAATGCAACTGCCAGAGAATGTGTAACAAAATTCAATACACAGTTTCGATTGAAAGTGCTCAAATGACTTATGGACTTCGAAATCCATATATATCGTAAGATTTATAAATATATTTTATATGTATAGATTGAGAGAAAATAATGTGGAAGACTGCGAGCAACAATTTCATATATCTATGTATTAGAATTTTATACGATAATATCAGAATATTATATGATTCTATTTCAGGGATGACGCAAAGAGACCTTGTTATAATATTTCAGTAGCTAGAGTTTACTTTCAATATTACACATTTTTAAAAAATATAAGAAGACTAACTTTTTCATGGCAACAAAGTATTGGTAAATTTTCTAACAATCATAAAATTAAGAAAACCAGAGAATAACATTTATTATGTCAACTTATTGTGTCTTCTTTTCTATTATTTCTATGCGAGAGAACTGTAAAATTTTAAATTTTAACAGGTTCCCTTGGAGGTTTATTTGGGCTTTGTTTAGGAGGTTCATTTATTAGCATCTTGGAACCCATTGTACATCTTCTGATGGGACATATCCGAAAAACTTATGATCAAAACGTGCAAGCGAAGGAGGACAGAAACAAAAATGAGGACAAAAACAAAAATGAGGACAAAAACAAAGTCAATGACAAACGGAAAAAATTGTCACCGATTTCAAAAATACACAAAAGGCTTCCACTAAGAGAGCGATTAAAAAAGTGGGACAACTTGCCACCTCGGAATGATATTTCAATGTTGCAAAGTGATTTCAAAATGTACCTAAATCTTAAAAGAAGTCAATTAATTTTGCCTAGAGGAAATAACAGAGTTTCTCAAAGTGTAGATTAGATTTTCTTGTATAAGTGTGTGATTTGTGTGTAATAAATAAATAAAGAAATTATCTTCCAGCAGACTCTTATATAGTATCGAACCTTATTATATAATATCCTTATATCATTTTTAGTTTAAAATATTTCTAAACTAAAATATAAGTGACTTACAAAATAACTGCATGTTTACTTTAATGAGATAGTACATCTTTAATTTCGCAAACATAAAGCTTAAATAAATAGAAGGCATTTCTTCTATTTACGATATTTTATTTATCTAAGGTTGTTTAATTATTATAAAAGTTAATTTTCGTATTCAAAACCAACTTTTCTAAGCAAATGGAGATAATTTGAGAGTAAAGAATGTCTCATTAGCTTAGAATAACAAAATAATTACATACACAGTAAAATGTTACATAGAATTTCAATTCCCTTACAGTAATGTTGAACCTCGAGAACTTACAACAGTGGTACATGAATACATATATACTATATTCTAATATTTATAGGAATATTTCCCAAAATTCTCTTGTAAAATTTACCTGTTTTTCCTTTGGAAAATGAGAAAGTCTCATGATGTGATAGCCTTAAAAAAGAACCACAAGAATCAATTGAACAAATCTAGGCAAAACGAAATGAATAAATTGGGTAAGTGAAAAGTACAAGTAAAGAATAATAAAATTTTTATCATTACATAATTTTCAAATAGGGTATAATCTCCGACGCATATGGAGATACTTATGGTCTGAAGGCACACATCTTTTTCATAATTATTGCGAAACTACTGCAAATCATGGTTTTCGAAATATTCCTGCTAGTAGATTGCTATTCGAAAAAATCGTTTGGGCTACAGTAAGAATATTTTCAAGCAATATGATAATTATTTTTACGAATCAGTCTTTCCAAGTTGATCGTAATGAATTACTGAACGTTATAAACTTTTCTTACAGATCTGCTTTACGGCTACAGCGTTTGCCATGATTTTAATAAGATATTATCATGAAAATATGTCTAATAGGTTGATACTAATGCAACTTACAAATGAAAACATGCCGTTAAATAGATTGAACTTTCCAGCCGTAACTGTGTGCAACTACAATAAGGTCAATAAAGACGAGGCAAATGCGATGGCAAGCACATTGTAAGCAATCTGAAAATTTTCATTGACAATTTTATTGTCAGAAATGTATTTGTAAATTTTCACTATATTATTTAATTTTCAGATTAGACGCAGGTTATAACCATGAGACAATCCAATACTTTTTTAATAATCTATCACTTCTAGTTCGACCAAGTTATATACCTCAGGAACCAGAAAAATTCAACAATATGATTTATCTCTTGGATAGTAATTTAAAAAATCTGATGTTTCGGGTATGTTAATCTTCATTTATTTTAAGAATCTTATTTTCATGTAAGGAGTTAATAATTTAATGAAGAACTCTTATAGCTAATGCAACCTTGCGACAAATTACTGAAATCTTGCAACTGGAATGGAAACTCTTACAACTGCAGCTTACTATTTAAAACTGTCGACTCTTTTTTGGGTCATTGCTGTGGATTCAATTATCATGTGGTGACAACTTATGCCGACGAGTAAGTACATAGAGTTAATGAGTTAACAATTAACTCATTAACAATTAATAATGTTAATGAGTATATAATAAATAAATGAATAAGTATCTTCATTTTTATATAGAAACAAATCACCAGAATGTTTGGAGTTCTATGATAAATACAATTCTGATAAAAACATTCATTGTGACGAGGAAGAATGTCCAGGACGGAAAGTTATTTTGGTTAAATTTTTGTATTAATGTTAATTACAAGATGAAATATAGATGAAAGAAATAATTGCTAATAAATAATATTTGAATTGAAAAATGTAGAAAACACCCGGAACAGGCATAGACGTAGGATTGAAAGTTGAATTAGATATTCAAAAAGATCAGTATTTAGCCGCAACGAGAGATTTCTTTGGAGTGAATATTATTATTCATGAACCATTTGATTACCCGGAAACCAATATTCTGACTTCAATTCTTCAACGGAATCAAGAAACTAATATCCTATTAAGAGGCCAAGAAATAGAAAGTCATGATGACATACGATTATATAAACCAATTGAAAGACAATGTATCTTTCGCGATGAAGTATGCTTTAATCAAAGATATTTTAATCTATAGACTCTTTCCTCCACTCTTTATATTTTTATCATTAACGAGCATATTCTTTCAGGTGGGCCATCCCTACAGCTATGAGTCATGTATAACTGGATGTAAAATGCTTCGAATGTCACAAGCATGTGGATGCATTCCATACTTCTACCCTGTAACTTGTAATAATAATATTATTATATTTAAATAAATAATCAAATAATCAATTTTTTATTATGTTAATTCAACATGTCTGATTTAATTTTGATAGGTATCAACATTTCAAAAACTTGTGACTTTAACAGCGTAACTTGCATCCAGAAAAATCTCGGTAAGAAGAACTAAAATACATATGAGAAATATACATTAAATCAGTTATTTTAATAATTCTAGATATCATAACGAAAATATTTGAGGAAGTGACACTTAGTGACGGACAATTTTTGGAAAAATGTAAATGTGAATCAGAGTGTAGCTCTACAAAGTATTACATCACTATCGACAAAAATAATCGTGTACATACACGATTCTGGTAAGTATTAAAAAATAGAACAGAATAGAAATCAATTTTTAATTTTAATTTGTTGAATTAAGTCATTTTAGTATATTGCAATATTTTTCTTATTTTAATGATAGGATGAATGCCACGTCAAAGTTTAACATCTACTTCCAAGAATACGGATACATGAAGTACACAAGAATGTTATACACATCCTGGAATGAAATTGTCGGTAATGAACATTTTATTAAAGTTTCATTATAATTTTTAAAGTTGATAAGTGTTTTTTAATTATATAATTAGGAAATTTTTTCAATTATAAATTAAACTGTTGCAGCTAATTATGGAGGTATCTTAGGACTCTGTTTAGGCGGGTCATTGATTAGTCTAATGGAACCACTAATTTATTTCCTCACGACACCTTTTCGAGTGGCTCATCATCGCCAAATTAGGCAACAGAGAGCTGCCCAAAAACAAGCTAAGGAGGAATCCATGAAACAGTTTCAAGGTTTTCCACCTGCTTCAAAATTCAGACGAGTTTCTCTAGACAAGAAGTTGTTGAAAGAATGTCAAGAAAATAAAAATGTTTTTGACGTTGGATCTGATTTGGAAAAACCTGAATATCGACGTCGAAATAAACCACATTCTAAAAATGTGGAATTATTCCGCAAACATTTCTTGTAAACTGTTATGTTCGTTTTGAAATACCTTGTATGTCTTGCAATTATAACAAGAATTAAAGAAATTAGTTTATGAATACACAGTGGTGTATTATTTGTATTTCTCGCATATTTACAAACTATTTAGTTGACATCTTTAATTAGAAAATTAGTGTAAGGAAAGTACATCTAAGGAAAATATTGCTAAGATTAGCTAGATAATATAAATACATACATTACAAGCAGAATGTTAAATACATGAAGTAATTACTAACTAGTACTCGCATACTTCACTCACTGAAATACCTTCTAACAATGAAGAGTATTTTATAGTTTAGGAAGAAGAATTAGAAATAATGACATTTAAAAACTGTTTCAAAAACGAAGTAAACCAATCTATGGAAAGCAATATGAGAAATGGTTAGTATGATTTTTCAAATAATAATTGCAAATTTCATAATAATTGAAAAATTTACATTTTCTCATTTTACTGCAGGACAAGCAGCTCCTCGAAAAACGTGGAAATATGTCAAGTCTGAAGTAAAACACCTGCTATATAATTTTTGTGAAACCACTTCAATGCATGGTTTCAGATACATCACTGCGAGCAAATTGTCATTTATCGAAAAATTGATTTGGGCTCTAGTAAGTCTATAATTAGCTGTAGATTAAAAACAAGTTTTTTCATTTGCAATACAATATTTTCCTTTATTGAATTTATACACCTCTTTTATAGATCTGTTGTACAGCGGTGTGTTTTTGCCTGTTTTTAATGATATGTTCGTACCAAAGTACGCAAGAAAGATTGACTTTGATTCAATTCATCGATCAAGATAGTCCTTTACATACATTAGATTTTCCCGCTGTAACTATCTGCAATTTAAACAAAGTTTACAAACCATATGCTGATAAATTGACCAAGAAATTGTAAGTAACTTAATTATTACTTAATTGTAAGTACTTACTTAATTATTTACTTAACACAGAAATGTTGTTAATTGGACTATACAAATTTTTGTTATATATATAGATTGCGGGCTGGTTTTAATGACAGAGACATCTACCTTTTTTTTCGTAATTTACCTCAACTACTTCGACCCAGCACTAATTCAAATATGGATGAAATTTATTCCACATTATTTAATAAAATGCTGTATAGTTTAACCGGCGATTTAAAAAGATTTATGCAAGAGGTTTGATTATAATGTATATATTGTAATATAATATGATAAATTTTATCTAGGCTTACAAAATATTTTATGATACAATTAATTATATTAATTTATTATTATTTAGATAATGCAACCATGCAGTAAATTATTGAAATCTTGTACATGGATGGGAATATCTTACAACTGTTCCAATGTGTTTATAACAGTGGATTCCTTTCAAGGACACTGCTGTGGTTTCAATTATCACGCAGCGCACACTTATATCGACAGGTAAACAAATAAAATAACGTGTATTATATAATATTATATATAATACCTATATATTATATATAATAATAATATAAATAAATTATATATCAATTATTATTTTACAGAAACTCCTCTCCACAGTGTATGAAATTTTATAAAAGTTATGATGTTAATACGAAACATCACTGCGACGACAAATCCGTGTGTCCTGGAAGGAACGAGATTCTGGTAAAATGTTTTTAAACTATCACAATTGTGGAAAACATTAATATGATTCCTGGTACGATTATACAAAAAGCAATTTGCTACTCAAATATTTTTCATATCCAGAAAGCTCCAGGACCAGGCCAGGACGTAGGATTGACTGTAGAATTGGACATAGAATCGAATCTATACTTGGGTCCAATCAGTACATACGAAGGGGCTAATATAATAATTCATAATGCTAAAGATTTCCCAGAAACTGAAATTGCAACTACGACTGTTCAGCAAAAATATGAAGTAGATATTGTTTTGTCTGGTATTGTCATTGAAGGTCGGGATGAAATTAAAACACTAACTGCAGCCCAGAGAAAATGTATTTTTAAAGAAGAAGTAAGTATGTTAAATATTAAATAACACACTAAGTTATCAAAAAAAATATACAATTTTTAAAAATATATAAAATTTATAAATTGCAGTTAAACTTCGACTATAGTTACCAGTCCTGCGTTTCTGGATGTAAAGTGAAGCGAATATTGGCAGCTTGTGATTGCATCCCCTATTATTATCCAATAAATTGTGAGCCTTATTATTTCAAATAATATGTGTGCTTCTTTAATTCTGAATATTAATTGTTACAGGCGTAAACTTGTCGGGCCTCTGTGATTTTAAGAACATAAATTGCATCCAAAAATACCAATGTAATATTTATAATTTTAAAAACTACGAATTGATGTTTACAAACTACGGATTAATTATATTTTAATATTATTCCAGATCAAATCACTGGCCTCTACGAAGATATTACACTTGATAATGGCAAGACACTCGAAATGTGTGAATGTCCGGAATTATGTAAAGAAATTTACTATGAAATCACCCTTGATAAAAATGCTTTATCAGATCCCGAAAATCCAGCTAAGGAATTGAGGTTGGTTTTATTTTAAAGCAGCAAGATTACATACAAAGGAAGAAAAAATGGTCTAAATTATACCATATGATATTCTACTTTATTTGCAGAAATAGTAATATGTCAGTAGTCAATATTTTTTTTCGAGAATATGGATTTGATAAATACGAAGTTAGCCTTTTCTTGTCTTGGAACAATCTTATTGGTAAACATTGACTATATATTAATCTTTAATAACATTGAAAATAAAGAGAAACGATTTAGTGTTAAAGTCTTTGTTTATAAATCAATAATAGCAAGTTTAGGAGGTTTCATTGGACTTTGTTTGGGAGGATCATTCATCAGCTTAATGGAACCAATTGTATATTTCATATTGACACCTTTACGAAGAGCTCATCATCGACAGATGAGGAGAGATAAAGAAGAAGCTAAAAAACGAGCCGAAGAAGCATCCAAAGAGCGATTCAACGATTGGCAAAAGGATAAAAATCATATTTTTACAGTCCGAGATAATTTCATGTCTGAAAACGTGAGGAACTCGAATTCGGAAAATTTGAACCTGTTCCGAACTCACTTCATGTAACTTTCTTTGCACTTTTATGTGAAAAAGTAGAAGAGACTAAATTTCTTTATTCTCAATAAAAATTAATTATAACTCTTCATTTGGATTTGATTTATTTTGATTTTTGACCTTTTAGATCTCCTATGCTTATGAATTTTGTATCCTCTTGTAAGAAAACCTATTAATAAAGTAAGGATTACAGATTCAGTTGAATACTTTCCGACTAGATATCTCATCCTGTTAAGGTGAATGGGGTAGAAAATTACTCCTTGGTGAGATTTTACTTGAAAAGTTATTTTATAGAGTGCACAAGTCCCGTGATCAATAAAATAGAATAGGATTCTCTGTGAAAATAAAAAAAATGTGAAAAAGAGGGTAAAAGGGATTGTAAGAAAGCAAAATCGTGAGTTTAGGATATGAAACGCTTGTTCGCGGGAGTTGCACTGAGAGACGAATCGATGTTCGGTATTAGGTGCTGAATGGTCATTATCTTCGTCTTCAATTGCACGTCTTCAACTTTGCCAATGAGAAGAAGTTTGAAGTGTTGCAGAAAACGCGGACTCAGCAGACAGTATAAAACGAAATTGGCTGAACTAGAAATTGCGTTTAAAATTGTCGACCAAATTCGAAATCTGCAAAGAATTTACATTTCGACATTTATTTATTTCTTCATGAAATTCATTTTTTCTGACAATTTATCTCAATTTTATGTTATTTTATTTTATTTTATCCCAAATTATTTAAAAAATTTACTGACCTTTCTAAGAATAACTCTTCTATTTTTGAGAAGTCGCCACCATAAAGAATCGAGACTGCTGTCCTTCTAGATGCAATATTTTTGGGAATTTCTCCAATAAGGAACATGAAAACAATCCCCACGAGTGTAACAGTCAGACGAGCCTGATCCTGGTGAAATAAAAAAAAATGATTACCTCTTCTTTGAAAAGAATATCAGAATTTTATAGCTGCAATGGTATTTATAGACATTTTTTTTCATTCAATCGATTTTTAATATGGGACTTCAACTTTAGAACATGAAAAAATATAAAAATTGTGAAAACTTGAACATAAAGCTTGATAATAATGTCATAATCTCTAAAAGCATACTCACACGAGACTGATTTTTATCGCGTATGAGTTTACGTCGCATCAGACATTTTCTGCGCTGCATCTCTTTTCTCACATTGTAACACATCACGAGATTACCAATGGACAAAAAAATTGCTGGACCAATACCATAAATTACAAGCTGCAACCAACTTTGACAGTCGTACCACCTAAAATATTTTTAAAGTACAAGGAAAAGCATTCAATTATTTTAAAATCGCAATATAAATTGCTGATTTTAAAATTGCTGCTTTTAAAATTGCTCTTTTCCTTTACTCACCAGAAATTGACGAATTTAGTAGTAGTAATATTTCCAAATTCATCGAACGAGTAAGCGAAAAAGTAAGGTAGATTAAAAATGATAGCGAAACAAATGGAGAATGTCATTAACTTTCGAGCTATACGATCGCTGCAAAATCGGGGTGGCTTGCATTTTGGTCTTCTGAAGAGAAGAAAATAGATTATATTATTTCTATATATGTAACTAATAAATAAATCGATTATAAATCAAGTAGTATCTATTTCTCTACCGATTAAGAAGAATTAATCGATCCACGGTGACGAAAACTGCTGCCCAAACCGTAATATTTGAAGATGTTGAGCCAAGTGTGAGATTAACGTACATATCAAATTCCAACCAACCACGCTGTCCCCAAAAAACACCATTAGCGAGTCCAGAGAAGAAAAGTAAAATACAAGTAACCAGGTCCGATGCTGCCAATACTATTAACAAAGCCATTAATTTTTTATTTAATTAATTTATAAGTTACTAATTGAAGTATTTCATTATACCTGAAAGATAAGTATAGGTGGATGCTGTGAGACCTCTTCTTCTAAGAATAGCGAGAATAATTGAGTTCCCGACAATTCCAATACAAGAGATCCATGGTACTACAACACTATAAACCACAATTCCCCAAAATTTCGGTTTTTGTGCCCAGACGTTTGTTTCTTTAAAGACATCTGTTTGACAGGTCAAATTTTGGGGGAAAAGAAACCAGGCTTTCGGGCTTTGGGGAGAAAAATAATTAAAGTGTTTATCACAATTTGTTATCTTCGCTATAATTTATTATCAAACTCTTACCCAAAGGTTAAAATATCCATTTTTAATCAGATTAACTGTTTCAGAATTTTAAGTGTAGCAAGGAATTTTTTGACAATAATTAGGTTTACAAACTAAGTGGTTCTTAGTTTTAGAAATTGTTAATAAAATGTATGACTGAGTTAACGGCATTAAAATAATGTAATGTAAAAAAACTTTAACAATGTGAATCAACGCTGTCACAGTTTTTCTTATACTACGGAAAAAAGTTAACGAGATCCGCCATAAGGTGAATAAAAACTTTTTGAGAGGGGCTTGACTCCAGATAGGCCATACTGATAAAAAGCAAATACTGCCATGAAATCAATAAATTGATGCAATTAACGTCATCACCAAATTCTGATAATCAATAAAGCAATTTAACTTTTTCCTTGTGTCGTAATATTTGCCAAATAAATAAATTATTAGCCACTAGGGTGAATCGCCATAAGGAAAAAAATTTAGTGCCTGAAACGTGGGATTTCTATTCCATTTAGTCATAACAATTTTAATAAATTTTTTCCCTCACAACCAATCTAACATAAGAAGCTTCTTTGCGAAATACGTATTCTTTTACGAGAAAACTCTTAATTGTATGAGTGGTGGTGAAACTTTTACGAGTCGTGTTAATCTTTATAAGAGGGTTTTCTTCCTGTGGGACTATTTTTACATGTTTATTGATGTTCTATAGCTACTTGAGATTTTATCTTAGCCACATTATCTACGTGCGTCATGAAGGAATAGATTCTACAAAACATATGCAAGTAAAAAGCTTTATGAGATTAATAACGAAAAAATGTAAATGGTTCATTTTTGGGGCTCTAATTATTTAATAAATAACTTATTTTCATTTGTATCTCTCCAATTAAAAAAGTTTCCAAAATAAAACTAGACCATTCTTAATTATTATGAATTTATAATATACTAACTTTCAGAGTTTACCGTTTCGAAGGCAACTGTAATATTCTCTTGGATAATTCGTATTTGCGATCATTAATCTTCACACCAGCAAACTTTCAGGATCCACCAGCAGACAATTTAAATTAGGGTTTCTATGTTAAGCCGGAAATTTTCCCCAATGTAAAATTAAACAGTGTCAAATATGTTTGCATAAATATATACGTTGTATAAATTTGTATAAGTACACATACGTTTGTATATAATATTTCACAAATAGAAATTTATTATTCACCATCATAGATAATAATTTATGTATTCCGCTCTTTCCCTCGAAATATTCTGTGGAATATTATCATAATGGAATTGAAATGGAATTTCTACGAATAATATAATGAAAAGTTTCAGTTTCTATGGTATTACGATTTTTAAATTAATTAAATTTAATTAAAACTACATAATTAACATTACTAAAATAATTGCATTAATTTATCGTTTTTACCAACTTCTCAAATAGTTTTATCCAAGTTAATATTTTCTCTTGTTTTCACGAGAAAGCAGAACGAAAGTAATAATTATAACACTTCTGGAGAAAAGAAGAAAAAGAGAAAAATCTGTATTGAAAGGCTGGAGACAACGATAATCCTGGCTGGGAGTTATCATCAGGATCTACTAACATCAATATAGAAGTATAGGATGTTCAACAAGTTGAAGGGGACCTCTCGACCAACTTTTTTTACCATGTTTACTCATCAAAAAGTTTTCTTCAATCCCTCGCAGTACTTTACTCACTTCACCTTAATTTCATCCAATTAACCTCAGTCTAGTTTTAATGCATTCAATTTATTCTCGAATACTTCAGCTTAGTTTTGATTAATCCTGAATTCCTAACGATTTCTAACGATTGACCCTACACAGAGTTTAGTCGAAACTCATTAATTTTACTAAAATTTACTAATTTATTGTGCGAGGAAGCATATATGCCATATATGCTTCCTCGCACAATAAATTATGATCACTGCAAAGTTTTAAATCAAATAATTCATAATTCATATAAACGTATTTTGGCCTGTTTATGTTTATTTGTTCTCTTCTGCTTTTTATACTTTTTTTTACCAAATTTCATACCCTAAATCAAAAAATTAAGAATCTACAATTTTAAAGAAAAGAACTGTAAAAAGACATACTTTGTTATATTGTAACCGTATTTTTAAGAAATTTTACAAAATTAAATCACTCAGTATATTTCATAAGATACTTCAATAGAAAAAAAGACTTAGCAAATCAAATCCTTGAAAGCTTAATCTCTCCTGACGCAAGATTTATATTTGCAAGTCAGAAGATTACTTGTAGAATTAAAACGAAAATGCTGTAAATAATTCATGTAATTTTTCGTTAAGTAGAGTGTTCCCAAAATAAATTGCATTTCGTTTAATTAAACAGTAGAACCAAATGGTACAAGTTTTTCGCAGTACAAAATAGGAAGTGTACTTATTTTCTGAGAAATAATAAGCGTATAACATCTGGTGCGGTGCTGATATTTTCTTAGTATAAAGCACAAAGCACAACCAACTCTAACCGTTATTACCATCTGGACCACTCATAAATCTAGATCCGGTTTTTATTACAAAACAATGTTACATCTTAAATTCTAATCTCTTAGAAGATTCAGAACACGATTCTTCTTATTATTATTATATTACAAACAGATCAAAATCATTTTAAGCCTTTCAGATTATTTATTATTCATGCTGTTCTTTTTTCAGGACTTTCGACTCTGGAAATATTTGTTAGGTCCTACAAATCCTGAATAGCAATCGGCTGACTCCGTGTTTAGAAAAAAAAAAGTTACTCTGCTTTGAGTTGACTATCGATTCATCCAGATACTGCGTATAGAGATAGGCAATTCGGGGTTTTCAAATGAAATACTCGTTTCGAAAAAAGTCTGTAGCTGTAACTAATTAAAGTCGTGGATGCTTTTACAAACATTTCTGTAGGTTTATTTGAAAAATAAAAAAGTTATTCAGAAGAAAACAAAACAAATTCACGAGCTTAAAAGATTGAGCCTACATTTCCACTATAGAATTTTCCCTTTGGGAGTTAAAGTTTTTAATTTATGGTCTCACATCAGCAATATAATTAAAAGTTAAACAGACAGGTTCGAGCTACTGTATAATGCTTGTAACTTCCACAGAAAATCGCTTACAACAAAACTTCAAGATGTCGTTAGCCGAGGGATAAACTTTGCTTCTTTGTTTCAGGGCTTCTTTGACCCGAGGCGAAGATGTTTCAAAACTCGATAGGGAACTTCAGCAAATTTATTATTCTATAAAAACTAACTTTCAAATTTTTTAATAAAAAACACGTTTTTTGTTGCATGGAGAAGACTTTCCAATTGGACGAATAATTTTTCTCTTCAGTCATATCTTTCATTCAGTCATATCATTTCTGTGTTCTGTGATAGTGTCCAATCTTTTTCACCCCTTCGGAGATTGGCGCAGCAAGTTCGTTAAAAGCTTATCGCCTATCTGCTCATTCAGCGAGCTTTTAGGGTGAGCCACGCTTGCGCAAGCCGGTCAAGCTTCCAGAGAACGACAAGTAACACCCGCTCGTGCTTCAGTTTGCACTAAGGTGTCTACAAACATCCAACCTTACTCGCGTCAATCTTCAGCCCCAAACAAAGTGTGCTCTCGTTTATTTTCTTTCTGAACATCCTCGTGATGAAAGTTCAGATAAAACTTGCCATTCTTTATTTTAACTCCTCAGAGCTTTCAAGTTCAATCGATCAATAATTTTCATGAAAAATTAAATGTGATCTTTCTGTTTCGCGATTGTAATTCTGTTGTTGACAGACCAGATTGCGCG
This sequence comes from Synergus itoensis, assembly GCA_904066005.1. NCBI lineage: Eukaryota > Metazoa > Arthropoda > Insecta > Hymenoptera > Cynipidae > Synergus > Synergus itoensis. The sequence continues at coordinate 2,840,880 of CAJFCP010000089.1, forward strand.
CGCGGGTTCTTCAACGAAGCTTATGTGCATGGTGTGCTTGCAAAATATGACAAAGAAACCCTCAAACAGTTGAAGAACTTATCATTCTTCGACACTCCTTCAAGAAAAATATTTTTCTTTTTTTTAACAGCTTGTCAAGCTTGGTAAAGGGTAATTTGAGAAAGGGATGCTTTATTTAGAAAACTCGACATTTTTTTCTACAAGGCGATTCGGTTTTCTAAATTTTACATAATTATCCAAAGAATTGTTTAAAGTTGGAAAGAAGAAGTGTAATAATTAATACAGAAAAGCCAACATTTCATTTCTCTGTATAAATAAGGGAAGAATATTCAGGATGATTTCTTAAGGGACTTGAAACTTGAAAATGTAGATTTCTTAAAAGCACTTTACAAGTTTTAAGTCACGCGCTACTTTGAGTGGCATTAAGAAATAAAATAGTTGGAATTCCCTTCTAATTTTAAGGAAGTACTATTTTTATCTGCGAGATAAATATCTGATACGGCTATAAATGTGCTTTTAAAACTAAAAATAGCTTGATATAATTGAATTGAATAGTAAAGTTTGAAAGGGAAAATAAAGTTTGAAACAATAAGTGTTCTTCGGAAACTCTGATTCATGACCAATCCGATAAGGGGCCAAAGAGGTGCCCATGGCAACGTCGGCAGAGCAGAGGTACCATAATGGTACCGAAACAGAAACTACAACATCCACCGAGGCTTCCTCCTCTGCGAGCACTTGCAATTTTCCAGACAAGTTCCAGGACTTTTTTGCCGCTCTTACCGAGGACACAGATGATTTGTCCAGCATGTTAGAAGACAAACTTATTCCCAGGTTTGTAACACTCATTTTTATCGTAGAAAAGATTTGTTCTCGTATCTAAAACACTATATTCAGATCTGAAATATACTTTTACTATTTTTATGTGCCAATTTAGTATACATAACACTTTGAATGAAAGTTAATAAGATTTTATTACTAATTAATATTTAGAGAGAATATATTTTGCAATCTTCTGTACATGAACAATAATTGCACAAGAGTAATAGAATTTTCCCGAGAAGAGTCAACGTTTAATTTTTTAAATAATATTTAAGATGCATATTAATTATGAGAATATTATAGGTACAAAATAATGGAATATTAGAGTAGAAATTACTTTAGGTACGTGTGAAACAATAGAACGTATAATTATCCATGATTGTTATTGATTGAAGCCAATAAATTAGTTCATCACGCTGAGTGAAATAGGCTTTCATCCTGGCGAGAATAACACTAAACAAGGAACATTAAGTACTCCTGAAATTAAAAATAATAATCACATAATAATAATAATAATTGCAATAAATTGCCTAGTTTCAGAGAAAAATATTTATTATTTTGATCGTAAAGTTGGAGAAACTAAAATTATCACATCAGCTTAATAATATATAACCAGTTAACCAGAATTCAATTGGAAATAATCGTAAATACAAATAATAAGGAAAAGGAAAGAATGATAATAAAAGTGAATTCCCTCAGATAAAATTTATGATATTTTCTTTCCACAAGAAGATCCTGAAACTTTCCATCATAAGCAATGGAAATATGAAGTATAAATACGTTATCGTTTAAAAAAAAACAGAATCATTCATTAGTAACGTATAATCTTTCATATATTGCAATATATGATGAATTTCTTAATTTTCTAAAATTTATAAATCACAATATTGCTGTTTATTTACACTGAACTAAATAAGTCGAGATTGGAATTGAATATTTGGATAATAAATTGGTTGAAACTAATATGCTTTAATACACGAAAAATATCAAAGAAAATAAAATGTGAAAACATATAGAAAATAAATGAAAGAAGATTTGTATATTTATGTTACATTCTTTCGAAAGAGAAGGTTTTATAATGAAGAAAATATTTTGTAAAGCGCATGAGGCCTTGTTACGCCCACTTCTGTGGCAATATCAAGAGGGGAAAACTATAACAAATAAAAAGAACGACCAGATCAAGAGGGGTGAGAAAAAAGGGAGAATGAGTGGAAAAAAAGCGCTCCAGGGATTGATCTGAAATTCTTTCAAATTCAAAACTCTAGCATTGTAATCTTCGCCTTCGGAAAGCTTGTTTCTGTTTAAAAGTCCCCTGTGATAAATAATATTCAGATATGCTATCGCAAGATCAAAATTCATTTAAAATTTATAATGCGATTATATTCTTCTATTTTCTTTTATTTCTGAAAGCAATAAGAAATTTATGTGGGTATATTTATACTTTATATAAAAGCATTTTTATGAAATGAAACTTTCTAGTACTTTTATACTACTTTCCTTTTATTATTATATACGAGTTTATATATTTTATTAAAACGAAAAAAAATCTGAAGGTATCAAAATTTAATTCGCTTGACATTGAATACCTTTAATGAAATAAAAATAGTTTCACATAATGTAGGATGATTTTACATATATTTAAAAAAGTACTTATAGTACAGTTTTTGTACTAAAGAGTTTATTAACATTAATATTTTTCCTAAAGCATGTGATTAAGATAAGCTAAACATGATCAGAATTTCCATTAGGCCCACAGAAATGAGAATTATTTATCTTAGAGACGTTTTCCCATTTATTATTTACTTGGACCCTTCTCATGATGTTTGCTTTTGCTTTGAGAAATCATTCATGAAATAAAAAGAAGAAAATTCTCGGCTTTATAAATATTCGTTTGCAGAAAAGTTATGATAAATTTTGTAAATGTGTATGTGATTAAAGTTGATAAATGTTAACGGTATCATTCTTGCCAATTTTTCTTAATAACATTTCAAAGCGGTCTGTATTAAATTCAGACGAATCTCTAGGAATATAAATTATTAGGATTACAAAATAGAAAATAAGAACTCCAATGAACGAAATCCATCCAATTAGAATGGATACATATTTCCAAGTCTGATTTTTTTTCGTTGGGCTGATCAAAATGGTATCGTCTTCAATTTCACTTAATCCCACGTAAGATTTTGGATCCAAAATATTCACCAAAAATACTCTTCCGACTTTACTCTTCAAAGCGTAAGTTGTTACAGACGTCAGGAATTTGGGAGCCTCCTTGTTCAGTTTTTGTAATTTACAGAGAATTAAAGTCAATAGTAGTGTAAATGCAGCCAACAAGAGGGACTTTTCATAAAAAAGTACTGAAACATTCCAATATGAGAGTTACTTTTTATCACAAGCTTTAAAAAAAAAAATAAAAGGAATACATACGAATACGTGGAGTAACTTGTCCATTTGAAGGGAGACTCCACTGCAGATTTTGAATGCAAAGAAGATGGCACATAAAATTAATACATAAAACTATAAGTCGTTCAAAGGATTTACTTTCCATCCACAAAGTTGTGAGAGTCAGTAACATTAATCCTGAAAATATATAAAATACAGTCTGAAAAATGCTAAAAGGCTTAAAATCATAAAATTATTCAAGTGTGTAATTAAAATATTTTTTTACATACCAATTGCTGGTGCAATATAAACGGCGGTTTGAATACTACTGTGTCTCTTGAGTACAACTTGTAACCAGAGTATATAAGATATATTTTCAGGTTCGTATTTATTTTCTGTGTATGTAATTCCAGAGTGATAGTAGATTATATCCCATTGTGGATTGGGAACATAAGATTTCCACATCTACAAAACAAATTTCTTTTACTTTCTCAACGTAATGTTAGATTGAGATATTTAATAAAAAACTAGAATTAATCTTTACGCTTTTATCACTTTTCATTATCTACAAGCAAGTGAAGTAATTTATCTTGATTGTTGAATGAGGCAGGATTTCTATTCAATTCAGCTTTATTCAACCGACATGAAACGAATAAGATTCTTGTCAGAGAATATCCCATAATCCTTATAAATATATATAATTTGTGGGTGTCATTATTAAGGTAGTGAACAATTTCTAAGGATCATGTCCGATTATGTCATGAGAAACATAATTTCAACATAAATTACTTGAGAAAATTAATGAGCACATACATTTTTAATGAAATTGAGTCGATGCGATTTTGATGTGAAATTGAGTTTCATAAAAACATATTTTTGGGGTCATGGATATTAATGAAATTTGTTATAAAATTGAGTAATACCCAATGCGTCCACTTTGATGTGAAATTAAGTACAGTGCTATCATGTGCCCATGATCCCAATTTAACGTCACAATATTGCACATCAAAAGGCCAATCAGTATAATCAGTGTGACACATGACTGTATAGACTGCTGAAGATTTACACCATATTGCGCCAGTATAAAATAATAAACAATGAGTTGAAGAAGGCTTTTGTTCAATGCTCAAGTCTCCACTGTAAAAGAAATGTTTAACAATTATTATGACTGTCAATAGATTTAATTGATCCAATTAGATCGATATATATTTTCTCCTTTAGGAAATTCGTTTATTGAGAATTTTTTATTATAAACTACTCACGAGCTATGGACTGAAATATCTGGCATCCAAATATCAGAATCAGAGACGTGAAATCCATCGTCAGGTAAACTGAACTTCTCCTTATCCCACAATAAACGATCATCGATCCAATTCTAAAAGAAAATAATTTACAATTTTAAAATAAATTATAATTTTTAATTTTAAATTCAATAATGAAGTATTGAACTTGTACTTACAGTTACGGTCTGACAGTGGAGTTCGAGTGTGTTGGACATTTCGCTCTGAAGTAAAAAGAAAATAATTATGAATGAGAATAAAATAATGCAAATATCAAATTTTAGTATTTCTTACAAAGTCAATTGACTTGGGGTACATCAGTAGCTCAACAGTTGTTTTATTCGCACATGGTGGATTCGAAGCGTCGTAATTAGCGAAAAGGTAGTGTTTCAGTTTTTGTTCATCGGCTTGAACAGTATTTTCTTTACAACCTGCTATAAGGCGATCTCGTTCTGATAAGGCACACACGACACCCAAAAAGTAAGCTAGAACAGTTATTTTATGAATCCACATAGTGGTTATTGAGTCTAGACACTGGATTTTGATGGACTGACTGACGAACGATCACGAATATCCACGCCCCATGAAATCTGAAACACCAGACTTGTCCCCAGGGAGCAGATAATACCTATACATTATTTCTGCCTAAATAAAAGTTTGTGAACTCTAAAATAAGAGTGAAATAAATACAAAAATATATATTTAAGAGTCATAAGTCAATCATTAATATTAACCTTGTGCACTTGTAGAAATGTAGTTTATTCTTATAAAAGTGTTACCCTAGAGTATATTTAATTTAATTAGCAAGAAGCTTGATAATAGCAGGAAAAGATCGTAAAAGCAAGAACTTAACATCGTCCTTGTTTTTCGCGTTACAATCGACCATTATAATGTTTAATCAGATTCATGTACAAGTCGTTGTCGTTTCTACAATAATTATCCACTGTATCGATTTTTTATAAGACTAAAAGGAAAAAAGCATTACTATGAAGGTAAACACAGCGAACTGGGAAAAGTTTTCCTGCAAAATGCCATGGCCTTGTCCTCGAGGAAAGCACACGAAGCACCAAATGCATTTTTGCGTCTCGTGAACTAAATGTGAGTTCCGTGGATTTTGTATCCCCAGCATCGATAAAAAAAGGTCGTAAAATAAAGAGCGGGATTGTAGAGTCAAAATGGATAAACTTTTATGTTTAGTGTCGACAACTCTACTAAAGATGGAATACTTTAGCTGAAATTACTTTCTTTCCCATCGTTATTTACTTAGCTTTTCTAATTCTGAGAAGAAGTAGGTATACATACTACATAGTAGATTAATAAAAAAAAATGTCGATTCTAATTTCAGAAAGCCGGATCCCGCAAATGCGGAGGCGAAAAATAAACGATGGAGTAAAAGAGCTTTTCAAAGACGCAGCAGCGAAATCGAAGTGCGGATGCATGGCACATCATTTTCCAGTGCCCAAAGCCATTCATCTTCGGATGGACCAAAATCCCCAACTCCCTCGAGAAGAAGGAGCTCGAGCATTGCAGTCGCGAGACCAACTCCTGATTTACATAGGTATGATCTATATTCATTCATAAAATTGCGTTTATGCTTACGTCGCTTTTATTGTTTGCTCACACTATTTGTTTTCTCAAGTAGCATCAATATTAGACTTTGCTCGGTACTCTCGATAATTTATTCTTGATTTAATCCTTTGAGAAGTTTCCTTTCCCAGCTCATATTCCTTTTATTTGAAATGTGAAAATTAAAACAAAAATAATAAGAATAGTGACCTAGATTCAACTTCCATTTCACTCCGTGAAAATTGCCTTTTAGCTTGTTAAATTAAAGGGCCGATATATTTTTTTTAATTTCCATCAAAATATATGTTTATAATTCTAGATTTTTACAAGCCGAGGCGGGTCCATGGGGTCATTTGTCTCCTTCACCGAGAAGTCCCACTAGAACACCTGCAATCAGTCCTTCGTCTCACCTGAGCCCTGGAACTAGTTCTGGAGGACCAAGTCCTACAAGTCCAGCTGGATCAAGTTCTTGTGTTCGTGCTCCACCTCCTAATAAACAGTATCGTGGTAGAACATGCAGCATGCCAGCTGTACCAAGGCACAAGGTGAGTTTTGGACTAATTTTCAAGCTGAAATCCTAAAAATTAATCTAAAATAACTAAATTAAAGACTCTTCTATATAGATAACTAAAAATTAAATTAATTCAAACATTTCTATGAGTTTGTACAGTGTATATTCTCCGATAAATAGCTTGCAACATGATATTTGGTTGAAAGCTGACCATCATTCCAATTCCGGAAATTGAATTTAAGCTTCCAGTTCAAGATTCAAACCAGCTTTGTGGCCACCACTTTGCAGATTTGCACAGTCAATATTGTAGGACAGAGTCAAATTCAAAGCCTTATGAAGCCTCTGTTGTAAACTGACTCCTATTTGTAGATCTTTGTCCACTTTGCAACGGAATATCGATCCGTCATTGAAAAGATATTTTGCACCAATTCCTAAAGTCCACATTTGAGTACTGCCTTTTTTTGCAAAAATTCCATTCACCGCCAAATCCAAATATTCGTTTACTAAATAAATAACGGTTTTATTAAATTTATTCTAAAATTTGTATACTTTGAGCAATAATTAATTAATTATTAATTATTAATTAATTAATAATTAATTAATTAATTCGATACTTTGAGTATAAATCAGTAATTTACTTTTGCGATGAGCAGAAAGACCAAATTCAGTGGGTATAGAAATACACCTGAAATGAAATGCTGTGTCCTTGACATTAAAGGATACACCGGCATTATTTTTTGTTATTCGATTCCTACTTGTATCGAATCCAGTTTGATATCCAAATAAAGTATCCTTGTATTTGTAGACAAAATCGGCAACTACTTCAAAGCTCGGTTCGAGATGGTTAGCTACAGCGTTACTATCGTTAATTAATTGGCGTTAGCCAATGCGAAATTCGAAATCGTTTTTTGGTCACAACTTCTTTTATTTTATGAAATTAGTAAATCTGTGTTTATGGCTCTGTACCATAACTATATGAATCCAGAGAAATAAAATAGAATAAAGAAATAAAATTAGAAAATAAATAACAAAAATCTCTATCTTGATTCTCGTAACACGATTTTTATGTTATGAAATAAATTGAATGAAGCACCTAATGTGTTGTTTGAGATAATTCTTTTTGACTTATGAGAAAAGAAAAGAAGAGTGACTGTGCAAGAAAGATGTGAAAGTGTTGACTAACTCAATGAGCAAAAAGTATTGATTTCTTCTGTGACATATTTCGTATTAAGTTGTACAGACGAAAGCGAATTTGCCGGTTTAAATGATAAGACAGTATTTAGGTCGATATCCTTCAGTAGACTTTTTTCGACAAAATATTGTAAAGTCATATCACCGACACTCGAATATCTTACTATCATTTTCCCAAAATTCGACATTTTGATCTGCGAAGTTGCTACACCAGTCATCTAAAAATATATTGAAACTATCATAATTTATAAACAATTAAAACTATAAGTAATGAAAAATGTAATTTAGCTTGAGGAATATTTTGCAGACAAAGTAGAGTTAATTATTTCGTTAACGTATTTGTATTACACATAAGCTTTGTACTTCAACTATAAATGAAAACAGATTCCTCGTTTATATAATCTTGAAAATATTTTCACCCTCTGTTATGAGTGAAATTTGTTATTAAAGGAAATTTCGAAGGTCTTAAGCTTCTCTTATGTGTTTCAAGTATTTAAAAGGATCTGATAAGGCTTTGTTACTCATCTAACCTTTTGTGTTAAATTTCCAACAGGAAATTTGATTTCAGATTTGCAATACTAGTTTAGTTAAAAAATATTTCAAAAAAAATCTTAGAATTATAAAATTATAGAATTATAGAATAAAAAAATGTACTAACCTTTCTATGATCAAAGTTATACTTCAAATTTCCACCTAATTCAAAATTTTCCTTTGGTTTAGCTGTAATATCAGAGTTTGCAGAGCCATAATTAAATCCACTCTTGAAAACATCCCTCGCACTTTTTCCCAAATCACAAAACGACGGACAGCTCATTTTTCTTGATTAAATTTTGTAAACATAAAAATGGTAACTACAATCGTCAGTAAACGTCATTTCATTCAAGAAACTGTGAACGCGTAGAACTTCTCGTGTAATATTTCTCGGAAATTTTTTAAAACTTGCTCGACCTTTTTAATTAAATTTGTGTGCTTGGATTTCCTTCAATTTCCTCCAATATGAGAAAAAAAAACGTCACCATGAACTGTCATAATAAAAAAATGAATTAATATGATCCCGCCACTTTGCAGTCTGAATTTATATGCCTATTGAATACTGAAGGGGGATTCACGATTCACGGAGTTATTGGAGCGTGAAGTGAGATTAATTTGATCTTTCACAGTGATAAAAAACTGTTTGAAATTTTTGCAATTTCAGCTTTTGTCGAAAAATCAAGATTATTTTTCCTATACTGCGATGTATCGTAAAATATATATTATCTTAAATCATATTACAAATCAAATCCAATCTTTTTTAAGCAAGGGGTATTTTACAATCTTGATATAGACTAAAAATCGATCGGTCATTATTTCTCTCACCCTCTCAATTTCTCAACCCACTGAGCTGATTAAATGAGAGTGTGAATTCATCGGGATTCCATGCGACCCTAATCCACATTTATGAGTCTGCTTGACACGATCATATTGCAATGCACTTCTTTAGAAATACATTTGCATATTTCAGTCCAGATCTCGCAGAGTACTTATCCCAAAAACTGAAATTCGTATTATTTGACATTATTCACTCTAAAGATGTCAAATTCTATATCCCATACTTAAAAACGTGAAACAATATTTTGTTTGGAAAAAAAAACATTTTTCTTCGTGTGACTAAATATTGGATTAAGTTCTCAAAGTCTAATTTAATTTTTCTTATTTTGTCAATATTGAAAAAGGTTTAAGTAATATTCAGTCACTTTCAAATCTTATTTCAATGTTGAACGACTGAGGAAACCTTTGAAGTTTTTGAGTCAAATGTGTGAAAGAAAAGAAAACATCGGGCAAAAAGAATTTGAAACCTTGTCGATGAATGCGACTTGTAAAAACATCCCTTTTGATATCTTTCTGCGACCCTTCTGTAAGAAAATAAGAACTTTTTTCTACAGCATCATTTCCCCCTGAAATGGCCTATAGGGAAAGCTTAAGAAAATTTAGATGGATGTAGGGGATAAGCATTAAGTAGCTTATTCGAAGGATAACCTAATTTACAATCCAGATTCGTCATGGATATACATCAATAAAAGATTTATTTAGATCACTGAATATACAGTTTTTATAATAATAATAGCGAAAGTTTCGCTTATTATAAAAACATAAAAATTTCAAATTATAATAATTCCTTTATATTTAAAAGCCTTGCTGCAGGAATATGAATATTAAGATAAAATCTTCATTTTCTTTATGAATGTTGCATATTCTAGATATTTTCCTTTCTTGACAATACAGTGCATATTTTCTTTTTCAGCCAATGCTCGTGGAAACGAAACGAAGTGGAATTGGTGGTGGTGATGAAGGCGAGGTAGAAGATGGTGTAGAGTTTTACAGGCTGCGCTCGTTTTCAATAACTGCGAATGGAGTTTTCAACCTAGGTGACTCTTTAAAAACTCGACGTAGCAGAAGTATCAATAGTGTCACGTCTTCTGGTACCAGTTGCAGTAGTACAAGAGATGCCCGACTTCTTAGGTATTGTACACATTTTAATAAACGCCTCCTATTTATTCAAAAAAAGAAGTAATAATAATATTATTATTTCTCAAGATATGTTTCCGAGAGTTTTTTCATAAAAATATAATATGAAAAACAAAAATATTGAAAGAGCATCAAACTTAAAGTATAATTAAAGGATTAAGGGAAGATACCACTGAAATTTCAACCCGTTTAAATTTAAATGGCTAAAATGTGTTGATTTTTTTTATAGCATTTATTTTTTTTATTTTCGACGTAGAATAACAAGACGGTTAAAATTTCGGTGGTGCCTCCCTTTAAAAAATAATTTTAAAAAATTTCCACACGTTTTCATGAGATGTTGAAGCATATAAATTGAAAGTCGTGTGTAAATTATAAAGCAGAACTGTAGTATAGAAACAAATGAGGGTGAACAGTGTGTGAAAATATACAATACCACTCTCTGTACAATGACTCTCCACTCTAGAAATATCGATCCAATGGGAAAACAAGTTACTTATCTCTTGTACATTTCAGACCCTTTTCCTATCACCTGAAAATTCACTCATTCCAGAATTTTAATAAAATATAAGAAAAATATAATTAATAAAGACAGACATGTGCACATAATTAAATACTTTCATTTCGACGGATATTAAAAGAAAAATTGGCAGTTTCTCTTTTTTTGTTAGGTGCTTTTCTATAGACTTAAAAGTCACAATACATCGGCAGTTTTTTTTTCTTTTGAGATCACGTCTTCACTTCCTCGCAGGATTCTACTAATCTCGCCTAAAGCAAAAGCAGGGAAAGTTCCTCGTAAAAAGTTTCTGTAAACACAACGACGAGTCGAGCATATTGACTAGGTATCTCTAACGTTCTGGAATTAGATGGTAGCTACACTACCATATCGTTCGATCTTTTCCTTGTTATACTCTGATCACGAGTTTTCCTGTAAGTAAGATAGTGGGAATTGAATTGAATAGAACTGGTGTAATCATTTACAGTGAAGCTGATGAACTCTGTACACATTTACGTCTTTTCAATAAGGGTTTTCAATGCCGTTTATTCATCAAATATGTATTACAGAAATGACATATCTTTTTCTTTTTTTTTTTGAAATATGATGGTTTTTTCGAAACTCATTACTTCTGCGGAATATGTCACCATCTAAACAATTGATTGATGGTATATCGCTGTAAGGAATAAAGGGAGGAGAAGGTGATATTGATAGCCAAAAGAATGGGATTTCAAAATTGACATTTCTTTCCCTTATCTCGAGTAAATTTATGGAATAATCCCAAGAAAATATAAGAAAATGTCTGCCCGCCCTCATAATTTATAGTTAGCTTTGCGGTGTACAATCGTTGAAAATAATATCGCTGAATACTTCCCTGAAAATAGGTACTATTACGAGTGTCTCGACCCTCGATATACATTTTGAAGTCGAGGACAAATATACTTATATGAATTCAGAGGTAGCATCTTGGCTCTATTATTGACCTATAAATCTCGATCTGACATTTTACGAGACGTTTTTCTGCTTTTTCCTGCAGTTCAGCGTCGCAACTTTCTGGAATGGAAGGAGAAGAGGAGCCAAGTAGTCGTCAAGTACCCACTTATAAGGTGGGCATGCTCGGTGCATCAGGGGTTGGAAAAACCGCCCTTACCGCTCAATTCACAACGAGCGATTACATTTGCGCCTATGACGCTTCTCTCGGTAAGTTTTACCAAAAAAAATCAGCTTTTTGATTGCATTTTTAAGCACCTGAAAAAGTTGTTTCTCTCTACAAAATAAAACAGAGAATTGACACAAAGGGGTCGATATTTTCTAAACTCAGTAGAAATGACACTCGACCCTTTTCTATTCTGCTGACAATCGCTTTTTATAGACTTGCAGATAATAAATGAGGTTTCGATGTAAAGTACTCTTAAGTACCTACCAGAATTTTTAATATTTCGAAAAAAATTAATGCAAGATTTATCAGTAATCGAATGATAAAGCTTTGTTTATAAAATTACAAATTAAATTGTAAAAACAATTTTGCAATTATTCTAGTCTTCCCATGAGAGAACATTTTTCGATGAAAGTATTTTCTCCTTGAGAAAATCAAGCAATCAGCTGTTTTTCTTTCACACTGAGGCATCTACCACTGTATACATATAAGTTGATACATACAGTGTAGGTATTGAGTGCCAATAGTCTCCTCCTTGCCAGTAAAGATAAAACCGTATAATATCTCTGTAATATCCGATTTAATGACAATAGTCTATAGGATCGTAATTCGATTTCGGAAACAGAAGCTAAAGCTAGCTACATAATGGAAATAAAGAATTATACAAATGATTTCCGACTCTGAATAATAATCTTGTGTTCTCGCAATCGTAAAAGTTTAGAGACTGGTGCTTTACGAAAGTAAAGTGCAAAATAAGCTTTGAATGCTTATTAGTTTGGAAAAACATCTGTAAGTCGTTTTTCTACTGAAAAATATGAGTGAAAAACTACTGACTTGTTGGTTTCAAAGAACTCTTTTCTTATTTTAATAAACAAGAAGAATGTTGTTTAATGATAATCAAGGAACAGAGAAAAAATGTTGAATTTATAAAGCTGTGTTTATATCGACTACCCTATTGTCATTTGCGTGTACAGTCGGTCATTCGCTTTTTGCGGTTGGAATGGGTTGCAAGGTAGTAGTTACAGCTATTTTTATCAGACGCCTTTTACAGTAGAACGTGCAGCACGTGATCAGACAACTGACACTGAAATGAGGTTCGTGGCGAGTAAAACGCATGTAATTGTGTGTAATTTTCGAAAATTATTCTATAGACGAATTATACGTTTTTTTTTCACTAATTTCTTCTGAGAATGAATAGAATAAACTTAAATAAATAAATTGAGTTTGAAAGTATTCATCGAGAAGAGCATAATATTTAAAAATAATTGTAATATCCCCTTTAACGAACAAAAAAATTGTTGTCGTCTCGAAAGACTTTTTTTTCGCTCCACTTGACCGACATTTTTCTCTACTCTCTAAATTAAATGTCCATCACTTGGTCTATAAAAAGAAAAGCTCTCCACTGAATTTTTATTGCTTTACGCGACTAATGATATATTTGCAAACTCCTTTTTATACATTTTTCCGATGAAAAGCGTTTTTCTGTACGTTTTTGTATAATGGGCAAAAGATTCTATCATTCATAAATGTTAGCGAAAGAAGTTAATTGCTGTTCGTGTAATTTGAATTGTTCATTTACTCTTGTTATAATAATTGAATTTTAATTGTTTTACGCGAGCTACGTGGTAACCAGGGAGATTTAGTTTACAAATGAAAGGGAAAATTAACAATAGAGGTAGAAGTAGAGATTGAAGAAAAAACATTTTTAGTTACAACAAGTGCTGGTGCAAATAGCACCATTTCTCACTTTAATATCCTAGTTTAATCTTCACGAGCTTGCTCTTTCTCTAGTGGAACAGAGGACTACTTCGGAATATTTTTCTTTAAATTATGATTTCTCGTTAGTAAAGAAAACACCATGCATACATTATGCGAACGGAAAAGTTTGAATAATAATATTTGACATTAATTTTATCAATAGGATTGAATAAAATTTATATATACATATATTACTTCAAATTTCAACATGATTTACTTTTCAGTCAAGCCCTTTGAACTCGAGTTTGTTAGCTTTTCGTCTCTCAAACTACGACTTATTTTTCAAACTGGATTCGATTTCTTTGCCAAAGCGATTCGAAAGTTAATTCTCAATTTTTTTCTCCTCGTATTCCCAACGGCTTGAGAAATTGTGTTCAACTTGCTTTATGTTAAAAGTTAAATAGTAATAAGTTAAAAATAATAAGTTAAAAAGTATACAAAAATTATTCAAAACATCAGGCGTAAAACATAGTAATTTTTTGTTAAAAAGAAGAAAGGATTTTATAATTTCTGTATAATTGCAATTCTCGAGTTCATTTGGGATCATTTATAACTGCATAATTTTCTCTTTATAGTTCTCTGCTTTAAATCTTTTGGGAATCCCTTTTTTATCATTCCGCGCAGAAAATTAACTCATTTATGCCTAGTTTTTAAATATTCCACTGGATTTTGTATGTACAGTGATATTTAATCTGAATAGAATTTAAAAAATTTATTAATACCCTTCTTTCCCGCAGAGTTATTAACATAAAAATTTTGTTTGTTATGTTTGTTAATATAAAAATTAAGACATATTCAAATATCTATTACTCTTTGAAAGTAATAAAAAGTAGCTATAAATCCTCAATTTAAATTACATAAATACAAATAAATCTAAATAAAATCTAAATAATACCAAAAATAAAAATAAAGCTTAAATTTGATTGAATAGGTGTTATTTTTTACTAAAATGCATCAAAAAAACTGGGAGAGCAGGCAGAATGTATAAAATCCGAAATTTATGGAATAATGGAAGAAATAAATTGCATTGGAAACATAAATTTACATTTTGTGCAGAACAACAATTTTAATTTTAAAATGCCGTCTGTATTTTCTCTATGAATAATGTTAAAGTTTTACGAATTATAAACTGATACAGTTTTCACCATAAATATTAAATAATGCATTTGAGAATTGAAGTATTTAACTAAGTGACAAAATATATCAAGTCGAGTTTCACTTAACGGCAAAGTATGTATGAACAAAGTTTTTAAGTTTTAAAGTTTGTCTCTAAGGAGGGTTTCGAAGTTTGCAATACGAGATGAAGGTTTCAATTTATATGTATAATGCACACATATCATTAAGTTGCAATTCTGCTTTTAGAGCAATTGATTGTTATCTGAACCTCAATTTTAGTTAATTGAATTCGAAGTATTTAATTAAAGACTGCAATTCAGAGAATTATTTAATTGTTACAGATGATGAATATGGTCAAAAAAGCGTGTCTGTGATGATCGACGGTCAGGAGACAGAACTGGAAATAATTGATCACCCTGCCTCAGAAATGTCGGTAAGTTATGTAAAAATATTTATTTAACATCAAAACAGTCTTCTTATCACTTTCCAGTCATTGAACTGCTTTCATTTTCTTTTATCTCAAATATTGGATGATCAAATTTTTCCAATGATCGAACGCTAACGAGAAGATTAACAATTACTTAGCGAAAGCCCAGGGCGATTTCGATTACTGTTAACACCCTATAATTACTGTTAGGGAGTTATTGAAAGATCAGTGTGATCAGTTAAGAGACTTAAAACAGCAAAAATTAACGTTGAATTGAAGATAATAGATCAATTACAACCCCAAGTGCTTTATCGCGTTAAATTAAAATCCATGTGGTGAACTGCATGTAATAATAATTGAGTATTGATTCTGTCGTTGCTGAATTAACTACCTATACCAATGCATATTCTAGTATATGCGATAATGTACCTAATTCACTTATCCAGGGCCAAAACCTTGAAAAGTAGTGAAATTTCTAAACATAGTTTCTTCCCGAAAGACCAAATGTGTTCTATTTTCTCCATTAGCCTTCATACTAATGGAGAATGTGCTTTTAGTATTGGGAGAAAAACAATTTGTTACCTAAGTGTTGAAAGTAACATCAATTTCTATTAAGTTCCAGCAGATTCGTATTAATGTAAAGAAGAAGAAGCATAACTGTAAAGCTCGCTGTGGATGGAGTTTGCTCGTACATTTAATTTGTGCATGTGCATAACAAATCATCTTCATGGTCTTTTCGTATTAAACTTTTAAGGTCGAGACCTTTTGCTCCACGTACAATCCAGATGTATTCGTCGTTGTCTACTCTGTGGTTGACAGACGAAGTTTGAAGTTCGCAGAGGAGACTTTACTACAGTTGTGGAAAAGCGATTATATGGCCTCACATGGTGTTATTCTCGCGGGGAATAAAGTTGACCTCGAGAGGAAGCGGGAAGTTCCTGCCATGAGTGAGTTCCAGTATAAATTCTTCTTTTCGATTTAGTTCATTTATAAAATCATGATTTTCGATATTTTCAAAGATTTCAAAGGATTTCAAGCCTGCAAGGGATTTCAGAATGATTTCAATTCAATAATAGTATTTTGTCTTCTCCTTGAATCAGTTTTTCACGGCTGAAGTATAAACTTTTTTCTACAAGTAAAAAAATGGTTACAATAATTCAATATGACATTTATAAAAAGAGTACCGAATGTCTGATTTGCATTTTAAGCACACATATAGTCTACATATAGTCCCTCTGTGAAAATGGAATTATTTAGCAATTCCTGGTTTCTCATTAATATTTAACGTTTAGTTATTTACTAATATTGAATGGAAATGTGAAATATAACGCATTGTATATAATATAAACGTTCCAAACATATGATACTACTAAATTCTGAAATTTGTCTGGATTGCTCGTTGTACTAAAATATTTATGTTTGAATCGATAGTGGGTCGAAGACTAGCAAACAGTTGTGGCTGTAAATTCATCGAAACTTCATCTGGCTTGGCACATCATGTTGATGAGTTACTCGTAGGTATATTAGCTCAAATTAGATTAAACCCTCAACGAGATCGAGATCAAGCGACGAGGAGGCGAAGGAGCAAGAACAGGAAAAAGATTCTCAAACAATTATTGGGTTTGAAGAGGAAAACTAAAAGTTGTGAGAATCTATTCATATTGTAACGACAAGCCTACATATATTCGCGATATCAACGAGATCTCTTAAGATATGTACAAAAAGTTAAAAAGAAAATTAAGGCGGATTGATTCCCCTAATTAAAAAAACAGCGAATATTACAGAAGTAATAAAAAAATTAAAACTTTGTTTCCCAACTCTTAAAGTTTATGAAACTGGTTATTATTTGATTAAAATTAAACTCATGATGTTAATTAAGTTCGGTCCGTTCTTGACAATTAAATAATCAATACTATACAAAAAATTATATATATATACGATTAATTTATTTACAAGTAGGAAAAAAATGATTCTAGAAAACGAAATTATTATAGTTGCAGTTGATTATTGCAGTCTAAATTACATCCTTAATATTATGTTACGCGATTACGTCTATAGTATAAGTAAATTAATACGATCTACACTAATTGCACAAAATTGGTAATTATTCAGGACCGACTCGAATGGCATCTAAGGAGTATTGTATAAATATCGACTAATTGAATATATAATTAATGCTAAATGAGATCGAAACTTTATAATTAACTACGTAAACATAATATGCGAACAATGTATATATAATATGAATTTCGATCAATCAGGAAAACAGTTTAATTCACCATATACGAAAGCAAGATAATTATTACGATGATATCAATAATATTTTCCAGAGCTTCGATTCAAGATCCTATCAAATTATCATACCATTTTACTGTGACTCTTTCCTAATTAAAATAATTCGTTCCACATATCAATATCCATTCGAAAATTAAACTGGATAAGTGTAATTAATAAAATTAATCGAAAATTCGAATATTTGGAAAATACGATTAGTGAATTCAACTTCCATTAATTTCGATGTACACTCTGAATCAAATGTTATCAATATGTTTAGTGTGTTATAGAAAAATATTAGAATTTTACTATGAAAATGAAAACTGCCTCCGGAAATGGAAAATCAAGTAATGTTGACATTACTTTAAATATATTACTTTACTTTCTATGCTTTTTTTGGTATAATTTGGTACTTATTAATTTTCGTCGAAGTTGCGAAAGAAACAGAGACTTTCAAGACTTAAAATTTTCTAGTTTCTATCACACAATATTATCTCAACTATACGGTATTCAGAGTCAGTTGAAGAGGTATCGACTTTTGAAAACTGCCGGAAGTCGATCACCTCTTTAGAGGTGCGTAAACTTCAAGCAAAGCCTTCAAAAATTCTGTTATGAAAAATGACGGGGTTCTTTATCGAAATTAAAATGTTGCATATCTGATTCAGAAATTCAATGGATGGATTTGTGCCACTATTATTATCATCTTAATTTTCCATTCATTGTTACAGAACCCCTCCTCGTTTCATAACAGCTTTTAAGGACCGAAAATAGGAAAGAAGTTGGTCAAGAATAGATCGCGATCCAGGAGACGATTACAGTTCATTAACCATTGTGCTCTGAAACGTTCTTTTATTGCGGCCGGAACACCGTCATCGCTTTTTTTTTTTGAGGAAATTCTTTCCTATCTACCATCTAACATTGTGATATGTACCTAATGAGGGAAGAACCCTGTTTTGAAAAAATGTAAAATCTAATGCAATTTAAATTTTATCTTATATTTTATGCATATCATTTACATACATTTGATACATAGCTGAAAAAGTTCTTAGGGGAATGGACCAAGAAATAACGTATATGACGTATTATGTGTAAATTGATATTCGAAGTTCCATCATAGCTAACATGAAATTAATCTATTTTTGGAAAAAAACTTAAGAATCAAGTACATATTTACATAATTAAATTTTGATCAAAATGAACTAAGAATTGATTTCAATTTCAATGATCCCATGAAATTGAGTGATATTTCATATAGCAACGAACTTCTCGAAGTGTTGTGAAATAATTATTATAACTAGTGGTTTGATGTCAGAAAAATTCGATGAACCTTTATTCTTAATGTACATGTCTTTGCCCTAATTGTTATAGCAACTTATATATATTTTTACACTATGAGAGAAGATTTGCAGTATCCATAATTTTGTTCGTGAATACCGAATGCAATTGAAAAAGTGTTATGTGTTATAGAAAACTGTTTTAAATAGATTATATTTTTTTTTTCTTGAGGCCTTGAATCATAAAGGAGGCGCATTAAAAATTTACATCAACAGGA
Source organism: Synergus itoensis (assembly GCA_904066005.1). Lineage (NCBI taxonomy): Eukaryota > Metazoa > Arthropoda > Insecta > Hymenoptera > Cynipidae > Synergus > Synergus itoensis. The sequence continues at coordinate 2,859,907 of CAJFCP010000089.1, forward strand.
CGGACCTGCGAAAAAATATCATCATATATAATCGATTAAATACATGTATAAATATATTTGCATATCCATTGTATTATATCATATACTGTATTAAAAATTATATTGAATTCATGTATCTACGACCTTTCCTAAAATTATACAAGTTATATTAATTATCAAGTTGTATTTTCTTAATTCCCATAAGAATTATTAAATGCAATGGAAATTTAATTAAACTGACTGCATATTACATAAATTTTGTATAAGAATAAATTAAATGTAACTTACTTGGATAACAAGGAAGGGGACATGGTGGAGGGCAACAGAGTTGGGGTGTTGGGGGTGGTGGGTGACTTCTGTGAGTTGATGGAGGTGGTAAAGGACATGGGCAACATGGGCCAGGTGTTACAGGACAACAAGGTGGGGATGGACGACAAATTGGCCTTCTAGGGGGCGGAATGCATGGGACTTCTTGAATTCGGGGTGGCAGCATTTTACAGCATGATGGTGGTGGGGGAACGTCTGGACATTTACTAAAAATAGTAGAAATTTTTAATCCACCCTCAAAAGCACGTAATATTGCAATATTTATTTTATTGTCACTTTATTTATTTTTTGTCACTGCACCAATTTTGCATTATATTTTTCTAATCGTATAATTACCAGCAATCAATAGCACATATTAAATATTTTAATTCCTCCATCTCATTCCAACAAGACTTTTCCTTCTTTCCACTGTTGCACATGTTGATACTATTTTTGAAAAATGAATTCTAAATTAGCCCAAGTTTTAACTGAAAATTTTGATTATGAATAATATTTTGAATCAAACGAGGTTATTGCTATGTTTTTTCTTTCAATTTTGAATGAAAATGAAGTTAACTGAAAAAATAAAAAACATGAATGTCGATTTTGAATGGAGAATTTTTCGTGCGATTGATATTAATCAACTGAAATTTAATTTAATACTTCTATAAATATCATGAAATAAAAATTTGGAAATCAAGAATTTTTTTTCATCATGCAAAAAATGACAAAATATCAAAAAATGATGGTTGGAGTTGCATCACTTCTACCAGAAAAGATTCGTCCAATTTTCTTACATCCTGCAGGTATGATAGAAAATCTGCAAGATTTTAAAGTAATTATAAATCCACTGGGATGGGGGCCGCTGTATTGAATATTTTTATATCTTGATTCCATAGGACCAACAACAATTTTCTTCTGGGCACCGACTTTTAAGTGGGGATTGGTATTTGCAAATATTGGAGATTTGAATCGACCTGCTGAAAAAATCTCAATAAATCAAACAGCCGTTTTAGCTGGTACAGCTGCGATTTGGTGCAGGTATTCAAGTGAAACTAAAAATACATTCGCTGTAGTGAAATAAAAACCAAATCTAATTATCATTTTCAGATACTCAATGGTTATTATACCAAAAAATTGGAATCTATTTTTGGTCAATTTCTTTATAGTACTCACATCCGCTTACAATGTTGGCCGAGCTTTAAATTATACCCCAGAAAAGTGAAGAAAGAAATAAGTCACGATAAATTAAAAGTAAAGATGCAGTTTATTTAAAAGGACTATTTTACTGTTATACTAACTATTCTAATGTCATCATATGGCTTATCCGTCTTAGGATTTGTTTTCACTTGACTAATATTTTGTACAACTTCCATTCCTTTTACAACTCTACCAAAAACTGTGTGCTTGCCATCCAGCCACGACTGAAAAAAGATAAACGATATTGAAGTTAGATTTAAAGATTAAAAAAATGGTTGCTTTAATCATAGACAATATTTAAAAGTACTTTTTTAAAAAGAATATTCAACTCACCGTTGGTGTCAGCGTAATGAAAAATTGACTTCCATTTGTGTTCGGTCCTGCATTGGCCATGCTGAGAGTATAAGGCCTGTCATGCTTCAAATGCGATCTAAATTCATCTTCAAACTCACCACCCCATATACTTTCGCCTCCTGTTCCAGTTCCAGTCGGATCACCAGTTTGAATCATAAAAGTTTTCATCACTCGATGGAATATATGATTGTTATAATAACCATTCTTAGAATGGACGCAGAAATTCTCAACTGTTTTAGGTACATCCTTCCCAAATAGATTCAAGTGAATATCACCCATGGTAGTGTGTATAATCGCATTATCGTAAATTTTTTGCATATTGGTTGCCTCAGTAGATGCAATGATGTCTTCCTTTGACGGTTTTTCATTAAAGACATCTCTGTCGCATTCTTGGCTCTTTGTATCTTCAGGTTCGCGTCTTGTAAATAAGTAGAATCTGTTCTTTTTTAAAGCTGTGCAAAATAGGGTTGGGTCTGGTTTGTTCATTTCGAGTGTCGAATTTTCAGAAGCTTCCATTTCCACACTTACGGCACCTGCTGCCTTCTTGGCTCTGCCCTATTTTAAAATAAAAAAATATTATTGAAGAAAATTTTTGTTTTAAAACACAATAAACTAGTAAATAATTTTTCTCTTTTTAATTGTAAACATATTTCAGATAATTACCTGAAAGAGAGCTAACTGCATTGGTCGAAGATTCTCCGGTTTTCCTATTATTCTGATACATTTATTTGTGTAAATATTTACAAGCTTAATTCCAAGCATTGTACTATAGAAAATCATATAACCAGACTCATCGAAAACAATGTTTCCCAGATTAGATTCATTTTTGTCAAGTTCCCTCTCAACAGCCATTCTAAAATACCATTTAAAATATATGTAATGAATTATAACAATTACAAAATGTAGAAACGTAATTAAACATTTAGTTTAAAACTTACCGGCGTCCGAATTCCATATTTGGTAACTGTAAGGTAGTTTGTTGAAGTTCTGTGTACTTTTGAAGGCTTTCATCGAATATGCGATACAATTTTCCTGAGTGGAAATGAAAGATTCGAACTTTACGATCCCTACCGAGTGATGCAAACTTCCTTCCGTTTGGGGATATCGCCAAACTACATGGGTATGTTTTATTTTTAGCGAATTCGAACAAGTCCGTATCTAGTTTCGAGTCGAAAGTAACACACTTAGGGAATTTAAACTCTGATTTTGGTCCCGTCCAGTATTCTAAGATCCCCACTTTATCTACCGATATACAAGTTTCATACACAGGATTATACTGAAATAAATAAATATATTAATGAATACAAAATAAGAAAATGCAGAAATATTAAATTTTATAAAATAAAAATAAAAATAAAATAAAATATTTACTTTCATTAATATGACCGGTTTTGTGTGTAGTTTCTCAAAAACGTGTAGGGGTGTTGAGTTACCTAAACCATCATAAATGTATATTTGATTTGAATTCTGATCGGACACTGCAACTGCCGATATAGCATCACCATCGGCATATATCCACTCAGCACATAGGGGAATATAGTCCAGTTTCAGTATATTTATCATATCTATAAATAACAAAATAATATATTTTTTAAAAAGTCTAATTGATTGAAATTGTAAGTTTCAAATATTTTTAAATGCATACCGAAATTAATAACATCGAAGACTTTCATTGTCTTGTCATCACTGATAGTGCAAGCGTGGACTCCATTGTGGCTTCCACACAGTGAAACAATAGTTGCTTTGTAATGAGCACGATAATGTTTAACGAATTCTATTAACTCTTCCTGTTTCTTCCAAAATTTGAGGCTACCATCACAGCTAGCCGTTAAAAGAAAATTGGTCCTACTGAAATAAGTAAAATTAAGCAGTTATCAGTATTATAAAACTGGCATAAAAATATGTATTACCATTTTTTAACATTAATTGCTGAGACTTACTTTGTCATTAAAATGTGTGTAACAACATCTTTGTGCATATAGCTTTTTTCATATATTTCGGCGACTGGAAGATTGTCCACGTACACACTCTCATATTCTAACACTGCGAAGTACAAAGATCGGTAGAACAGAACTTAAGATACATTTCAACTATAATACTAAAAATTTTTTTTTGTGGAAAAACATAAAAAAGTGTTCAAAAAATTTTACTATATGTATAATTATTTTGGAGTGCCAACAAGTACTGTTAATTTAATTGTATTTAAATGAAAAAACAATTTATTATATTTTTATTATAATACAAGGAAGAGAAGTATATGAAAACAATGAAAATAAATTGTAACAAAGTAAAACATAACCTTAAATACATTTATTATTTAATCATTTAAATTTCAATATCTGTTGAAAATACAGTTCTCAAGTACGTCAGTACTGATTCTCAACATAATTTTGATAAAAAGTGACTATATAATTTATGTAAAATATAATTAATTCGTAAAATTCATATGTATTTGAAAAGAGGTTATGTAGCAACTAACTTCTTTTTTTTCTTTTCGGTGCAGCTTCCGATGGTAATGGACCAACCCACTCTTCATCACTATCACTGTGCTCCCTTTTTCCATCACTCATGGTAAATAAATAAAATTATTACGTTAAAAACTGTAATTTGTCTTTAGTTTCGTCGAAAAAACTATAAATATCAACAACAATGAAGACAGCAGTCAGCTATATATATATATATAATATTGTATGTATATATATAGCTAGCTCTTTCGAGTTTCAACTTCGATTAATCGATTAGTCAAGCTTCTAAACAGAATAATAAATTACTGCTTATTTAGAAGGAAAAGCTGCCTCTAACTTACACTATTACTAAAATAAATAATTTCTACTAGTTTTTCTTTTATTAAACTAAAACTAGAACTCGAAACTTTTTTACTTTATAAAGAAATCTTCAAAACAATTTAACACAATTTGAATTTCGCTCCTACTATTATGCGTCGTTCAACGCAGCCATCATGCCGCCTCTCGACCAATCACCTTGAAGTGGTCATTACAACAACTATTTTCCGTTCCTTTTTTGTTTTAAAATTTCTACTTTTAGTCCAACTTTAGCCTTAAAGTAATGTAAAATATATTTATTTATTTAATGAGACACTCTTTCAGTCAAAAAATGACATAAATTATAAAAGAAAAGCTCTCGCATCCGGATATGAGTTGAAGAGTGGGGGAAAAGGTGGCGTTCATAACGGAAATGTCGAGTTTGGCGGGTACCGAAGCGGGGATTGGCCGGTCTTCGCTCCTTCAGTCAATGGTCGCCGTAGCTGTCCGGTCAAGGATCGGTTCAAGTTTTTCTAAAAAAAACATTCATTTTTACGGCTCCATTGTCTCAGTTAGTGTCAGCAGAGCTGTTTAAGGAGGATACTTAATCACCCATTATCTGAGAAATCAAGGTAAGTCTTAATTTCCTTAAAAAATGTCCTCGTAAAGTCGGTTTTCTGGCCGCTGTGTGATTTTACACGTGGTCTGTACTTCGCTCCAATTCTCCAACGTCTAAAATGTGTGCTTTATTCTAGTTTTCTTTGATCTTCGCGATTAATTTTTTCTATTCTTCCGGATTTTTCCTTACCTTGACTACGGATTTTTGTTCCTTCAATTTTTCCCCAAAAAAAATTTGTACGGCGTCACTCGTGGATGCCATCTTCGTACCGTAGCGTATGTGCGTGCAACAAAGTGGGGGCGGCCACGTTGTCTGAAACAAATCCTTAGGAATTGTCGTCTCCTGGAGGAAGCATACACTTTATATTTGGTTCGTTCAGAGTTTCTGACTTCTGAGGTTTGGAGAATTCTAGCATTAATCTGGAATGCTTTCGCCTCTACACGTGTACCCTCCATACCCCCCTCAAGTGCACACGAAGCACGGTGCCATTTTATTTAGTGCTGATTTGCAGCCCTCTACTCGACGCCGGCATTACAATCTTTTTTTTCGATATTCTGCCATATTTATGGAAATGCAAGACCGGAAATTCCATTTTTCTGAGAGATTGCAATTTCTCTACCTCCTGTGATCGTTCCTCTTCAGTTTACGCACTTCCATTCCTACGAAGTGTTTAATTTCTTTTCAATTAAATTATTGTTGAGTGTTCTTTTCTTTTTTTTAAAACAACAAAAGATCGGTTTTTCGTGCGTGAATTCCGGGAAAGTTTTTAATTTCGAATTTCTCCTAAACTCTTTAAACACACATTTTTGGAGGAGCTTGTGCATTAGAAAGGTAATTTGAGCATTTGAGAAATTTAGTCATGATTTGGTTAAGAGTTTGAAATAAACAAGTCTGAAATAAAACTAATAAAGTAGTCTTATCTGAACTGTGATTGTGTCAGAACAATCTCATGGGCGATTCAAGAAACAAAGAATAATAGTTGATTTACCCTGTAATGTGTAATTGTTCTCCGAACTTGAGTTGAGTAGTTTATTAAGTAAATGCAAATATATACGATTTGCATATCATGCAATGAAGGGAAAATGCATATGAAGCAGTCCTTCCTTGAAGAGCTCAGACAGCAGAGATATACATTCTATTTGCTATTTTATGTCTATGATGCTTTCCTAAAATGTGATTCTAACCATGTGATGCCTTCCATTTTAAAATTGTTCTCACTCCATTTGCTACATTTTGTTAAAAATTAATCAGTATTTTTAATGCTTTTAATAAGCGTCTTTCAGAAACCCTTTTCCAAAATAATTTAACAAATGTTTAACTTTTACTATTAAAACAAGTTAACATTTTGAAGATATTATATTTTATTTATTTAAGATACATTTTATCACATTCAAAATGTAATCTTTTCATTTTTCTCAAGTTAACACTTTATGATTCATGAAAAGAAGTTTTATGGGATATCTGATAAAAATTCAGGTCATAAAGAAAAAAACTCCTTTCTCATTCAGAAATATTTCCTCTAATATTTTAAATAATATTTAAGTTTGAATGGATATCAATTATAATTTTTCTACAAAATTCTAAGATTCTGTTTGTATTATAATATAAAACGATAATAGAATGCAAATTTAATTTGCATATAAATCCATCATTTAAACGTGAAAGAGAAAACGTAGAAAACACGAATCGTTAAAATTTGTGTGATTATACTGTGCAAATGTACGAGGAATGTAAAATCGGTAGCTTAGACATTTTTAATAAGTGAATGTTACTTTCTCCAGCGTTGATACTCTTAGGATTAAGTTGCAGAATTGAACCTGTATCAGTAATCAGATTCATGTAAGAGAAAACCGTAATCAAATTCATGTAAAAGAAAACTGCAATCAGATTCATGTAAGAGAAAACCGGAATTAGATAAGTAAAATGATTTTGGATGGAGTAATTCTACTTTCAACAATATAGTTTATATAGTTTAAATATAGACCAAAATGCATTGAGAGTATTTTAATTAAAATAAATAGATTGATTGAAATTTTTATTTTTACAATTTTGAAACTGAAACTTTTGTATCAAGTAAAATAACAAAATGACTTTTAACTCTTTGCAGATAAGATGAGTTCTAGTGCTTGTTATAAATGCAACCGCATGGGTCACTTTGCGAGGGAATGCCCACAAGGAGGAGCAGGTGGTGGCGGCCGAGGAGGAGATCGAGGACGTGACCGTGATGGTGGATTTGGCAGAGGTCGCGAAAAGTGTTTCAAATGCAACCAATTTGGTCACTTTGCTCGTGAGTGCAAGGAAGATCAAGATCTCTGCTACCGATGCAACGGCGTTGGACACATTGCGAAAGACTGTCAACAGGTCAGAACATAATGAAATATTTCACTTTCCTACTTTAAAATCAATTATACAATTAAATTTCTCTTATTCTTAAAATATATTAATTTTTTAAATTTATTTTCTTTAATTCAAAGCAATTATTACATGAATTTACATCTTAGATTTAGATATAATCGAAATTATTGAATAAACTCTGAGAATAAGGCTGGAATATCCTCTTATCAGCCTCATTATCTTTCCTCTGTCAGTCAGATGCATTTTTACTCAAGCTTCTTGTAACTAAAACTAAAGGATCGTATAAACTGATTTCAGAACCTCTTGACTGAAATTTTGAAGTTATTAACATTAATATATTTCTTTAATGTTTCTTTTGCCAGTAGTAATTAAAAGTAATTCTTTTTTAATTATGAAACAACCCTATTTACTCACATTTTATTTCGATATGTATTTTAACAACTTTGTTTTTAGTATTATTTTCTGCACCAAGCAATTTGTGTATGCCACCACACGATTCGTCGAAACTGAAGTTAAAATAGTGTTATTTTACAAAAATGGAGAATCTCTGCCAAGATTCAAAATTATTTCCACTCTTGTTTAGTTGCCCCATCCAAGTGAGATTCTCCATCTTTGTAAAAAAAAAATACATGTAACTGAGCAAATACGATTGAATCGATATTTTGCATGCTTCTAAAACCTTTACACTTTCATTATATAAAGGTGTCTCAACAGGGGCCTGAGATGAGCTGCTACAATTGCAACAAAACCGGTCATATTGCACGCAGCTGCCCTGAAGGCGGTAACGATTCAGGTCGTTTCGCGATGCAAAGTTGCTACAGTTGCAATAAGACGGGCCATATTGCACGTAACTGCCCGGAAGCTGGAGGCAAGACCTGCTATGTTTGCCACAAGCCTGGACACATAAGCCGCGAGTGCGACCAGGATGATAGGAAGTAGGAGATAAATGGAATCCGTGCCGCTCGCTTAACGATAAGCCGTTTACCGTTGCGCGCACCACTACCAGGGATTGTAGGTAGGTAGGGATGTGCGGACATATGTCTCGTTGATGCGTATAATCGCTAGAAAGAAGACGCGTTTCGTCATAGTCGTTCGGATTCCCATCTCTCCATGCCCAAATCCTGGAACTCCTTCTCCCTTCTCCCTACCCACCGTTGTTCTCTTTGCAATGGATTTTTTTTTTTCTTATATCTAAGTTTTTATCGCTGTTACACCGGACCATAAACTTCGTCCTTGAGACATATGATTACACAAACTTGAAAAAATAAATGATAATGTTCAATGGAAACTAGCCTGTAGACGTAAAAAGCCATCCCTCGGGACCTTGAATGGTCGTTTGATACAAGATGTGTGGGTTTCACAAAGCCAGGTGTAACTGTGAAACTTCAAAGTCTGAAATTGAGTTATAAAGTTATTAAACAATACATCAATTTGAATTTAAGATGTATTTCAATTTTCAAGTTCGATTTCGAAAATCGACGACTGCATTTATGAGTAAATTTGTTTGATAGCAAGTAGCAAGAAGAGAGATGAAGTAAATTAGGGTGATGTATTTAAAGGAAAGTTTTGAGTTGTCACTATATCCAAGCATCTTGTATCCGTTCCTTCCTCTTAAACTCTCTGGCCGTCTCAACTGATGAAATTTGAAACTAAAGAATGGGTTAAAATAATGAAAGAATAAAACAAATGAAAGAAAAGTAGGCGAACGTAACATATTAATATGTTTGCGGATATATACACACAAGTGTGTATATATATATATAGGCAGACATATAAATTAGTAAGGATTTATTCACTCAATGTGTAAGCATGTAATGAGAGTCGTGAGATGGCGCTATCATCTAAACGTGTATTAGGATTCGTGATAATGAGAATAATATTATCGATCATGACTATACATAGAATGTTTGCATGTTTGTACAAATCGTAATATATACATACCTGAATGCATTCATTGAAATTTAGTAACGGCGAAGTTTGCAGAATTTGTAAGAATGTAATGAGACATAGATGCTTACATACATGTACTTCCTCTGCTGTAAATGTCTGTATATGCTCAAATATAACGATTAACATGCTGTCGATCTAAAGGAACAAAAGCTAACGTTTTGAACCTCCAATTTTATCCGATGCGCGATTTTTTACTGAAACTTTTTTTATATTCGTGATAATATATAGAGTGTGCAGGTATGTATATATTACGATTTGTACAAACATGCAAACATTCTATGTATAGTCATGATCGATATTATTCTCATTATCACGAATCCTAATACACGTTTAGATGATAGCGCCATCTCACGACTCTCATTACATGCTTACACATTGAGTGAATAAATCCTTACTAATTTACATGTCTGCCTGCCTATATATACATATATACACACTTGTGTGTATATATCCGCAAACATATTAATATGTGTGTAAGTTTGAGTACACGACGCGCGTATGCAGGAGCTGTATTTTGTACTATAAAAAGCTAGATATACTCTGGTCGTTGCTGGTGATCGATACCGATTATTTCGTTTATAAGTAATCGACGATATGTACATCGAGTATGAATATAGTCCCTCTGCATTTTCGCACATTGTGCAGAACGAAATTGTGTAGATAATTTCTATAACACTTTGCAGTATGAGATTAGAGTTCTGTGTAAAAATTCATGGTTAGGCATAACTATTTTTTCAAGCGAAAGACGTGTGTGATAGCATGTTCGATCGAAGACGCTGGCAGTCAAATACGTGCAACGACAATCCCAGGAAGTGTTGCACATTAATAACACGCATAACATTGAATCATCGATTGGACTGTTTTATACTGTATCAAGTGTCCTGTGTATGGATTTTTAAAGAAATGTGATTCAGTGAACTTTCTCATGGGAAATTGTTGCATTTTGATTATTTTCATGTAATGTAAAATAAGAGCTTTACGCGTTCTATTATTGTGCACGGCAAGTTGGTGATTTTACCAGCAGCGACAACGTGTATTGACGTTCAGAAGCCAGGTTGAATGCCCGGTGGAAGAGAAGTCCCTCAATTCAGGTGTTTTGCTATTATTTTTTACACCTAAATTTTTCAAACTTAATCTGATCTCATGCGCAATTTTAATAATGTACAATTTGATAAGATTTGGAGGAATTAAACTAATTATTTGATATTGGATTTGGCCTTTGGTACCGCTAGTGGACATGTATTAATAATTTTGAGGAGTTTTGAATTTTATGCGGGTGGAAAGAGGTTGAGTCAGTCAACGCATCACATTTAGAAATTGAAAAGAATGTAAAAAATGTTTTCCGTGTCAACTTTTGGTACCAAGTGGTTTCAAACGAGTTCGATTAGGGCGCCTGCGCTTTTGTCTCTGCTACAAGACTTACGTATGAATATTGTAAAAATACGACTGTTACAGTATATTAACTAATTCGACCGGCGCACTCCCGGTTAAGACTCGACTTTATATTAAACTAATCTATACCTAATAGAAGAAGACGAAGAGGAATGAAATAAGCTACAAAGTAATAAGGATTACGGATTATTTGAAGTTATGTTTTTAAACTGAATTTTGGAAATAGAATGCGTACGGAGAGGTAAATATCCGCAGTTGTTTTTTTTTAATCTTCATCCCACATACCCTATACATATTTCATCTTCTTATTGCCCACTCTGCCGCACAGGGTTACAGAAATAATAAAATACACAATTGTATAATAGCATTATGAATTATGATATACTCTTGTATTTATGCTTATGTTACGTGGAAGGGAAATTTGTTTACTAATAAAAGATAAATGTACGATCAATCTTCTTTAGCTGAAACCCTTCACACGTCAATATATTTTTTAATTGGATAACGTAATTTTTAACAATAACTTGACTGAATTTTAAAAAATTCTGAGAAAAAAGTTCGAAAATTGATCTATAGAAAAAAAGTATTTTTAATTTTTTACATGGGGTATTAATTAAGGTTTTAACTTCATTTTTTAAAAGTAACTTTACCACTTTTTTAGGAATGGTAATAAAATAATTTTAATGCAACAGTAAAATGGCGATAAGTTTTTAATAATACATAAGGTAATAATAATACTAATAATACTATATAATAATAATATATTATAATACTACAATAATAATAATAATAATAATACTTTGTTTTAAATCTGGATTTTATTTTCAGCAGTAAGGAATTTTCCAAAAATATAGTACAGATTCTCAAACATTTGGCGCTAAAATTTGAATTCTGAATACAGGAACTAAGGACATGAACCATAGTTCCGTCTGGTTCCGGTTTCATACATTGTTGCGCGTGTCAAGCTCCGTTATATATATATATATATATATATATATATATACCTATATCTTCTGTCAAACTTTGATCATGTATCGAATTACAGTACACGGGGCAATGTGAGGCCGGAGAGGCAGCTTTTAAAAGAATAATTATAAGTAGAAACTAGCGAATAATGCCAATGCGCTTAAAATTTAGAAACACATCCCCTAGTGCTCCAAATTGTGTGCGGTAACGTTGAAGCAAGAAGAAAAAAAGAAATAGCAGATTGAGTGCAATAATAATGGCCACGACTGACGAGGCCATGGTGGCCGATCTTCGATCTGAAATTGAAAGGCTTTCCAGAGAGCTTGATCTTGCCTCGACCGAAAAAATTCAATCTGCTCAATATGGTCTCGCTCTGCTCGAAGAGAAGTCTGCCCTTGAACAAAGGTGCAATGACCTCGAGGGACTTTATGAAAATACAAAGCACGAACTGGACATCACACAAGAGGTTAGTTCCACTTTTATTTCATATAGTGTACTTCCAATTTAAACCCAATATCTTACCACACGTTTTCAATCATGGAGTGAATGCCAATGTCCTCTTTCTTGCCTTTGCTAATTTAGTGAAATTTACTACAATCAAAATATGCAAATAAAAAGATTTAGATAAAAAGGTGTTGGTCTGTCGGTTCAGTTCTCAGCATATCAGATTTTTTTTTAGGTATTATGTAATAATGTTTATGTTTATTTGTTTATGAAAATATTTTCTATAATATGCAGTATTAAATATTCTTTTATATGTTACATTAAGCAAAAAATTATGGTATACATATAGATAGACTTTGTTTTTTAATACTGTTTGCAATAAATACGAGATGCTTAATCTTCATTTTAAATGACAGCTGTTCACGAAACTAGCTCATGAAATGTGTGAAATTAAAATCAAAAGTCGCTATAAATTTTTATTTAAATTATTTGTAAACATTTTTTAAAAGTTTTTTTTCTTTTGGAGTACATTAATTTAGAGTAAACTGCTTCGAAATTACTTTCATCAAAATACAATTATACTTCTATGAAATTATTAAACTTGTATTTAATATTTTATTTCTTTTATTTTTCAGGCTTTAAATAAATTCCAGACGACTACAAAGCTAACTACCAAAAGTGGAATAGAACAAGAAGAAAGTCTTCTCCACGAAAGCGCTGCAAGGGAAACATCACTCCAAACTCAAATTATTGATTTAGAAAATGAAGCAAAACAGGTATTGTATTTAACTGTCATAAATATTTATAAACATTCTAGCGAGTTATTTTCTTTTCTTTTTTAATTTAAAATTTCTTTTACAGCTGCGACACGAGTTGGAGCGCGTTCAGGCCGAGCGAGATCATGCCTTACAGGAACGAGAAGAAGTTGGAAAAGATCATCACCAAGCTGAGACGGAACGAAAAACTCTACGGACAGAGCTTAGAGAATGCAGATTCCGTGAAACTCGACTTCTCCAAGATTATAGTGAACTTGAAGATGAGAACATTTCCCTTCAAAAGCAAGTTTCCGGCTTGCGCTCGAGTCAAGTCGAATTCGAAGGTGCCAAACACGAAATCCGCAGGCTAACCGAAGATGTTGAGCTTCTAAACAGTCAGGTAGAAGAGTTGACAAACTTAAAAAAGATCGCTGAAAAGCAGATGGAAGAAGCACTCGAATCCCTTCAAGCTGAGCGAGAAGCAAAGTATGCTTTAAAAAAGGAATTAGACCAGCGGATCAATAGCGAATCGATCTATAATCTCAGCAATCTCGCTCTTTCCATTCGAGGAATCGCTGAGGATCAGACGATTTGTAGCGACGGCGAAGATGATTCTCCTGCCTTAAGAAGAATCGAAGATGATTTGAAGACTCAAGAGCCAGGAAGCTCAGCTGCGAGCAAACAAGTGGATCTCTTCTCTGAGATTCATTTGAATGAACTAAAGAAACTGGAAAAGCAGCTGGAGCTCGCTGAAACAGAGAAGGCGCTTCTCACTCAGAATTTACGAGAGTCTCAGTATGCTGTTGAGAAAAGTCAGGGAGAATTGCAGTCGTTTGTTGCGAGAATCGTGCAGTTGGCTGCTCATGTTCAATCATTGCATCATCTTCACTCGAAGCTTCCTGAGAAGCAAAGCGATGAAACCGCTTTGGACAAACTCAATCAGGTGAGTACAAGAAAAATGAAATATGCCGGCCTCACAGCTTGATCCTTATTTTTTCTGCCTATTTAAAGTACTTGATTTACACAATTTATCCGCAGGCTGTTGTACAGTACCATCAATGGAGTACTATGTCAGCTCGCGAAATCGAGCAACTCCAAAAAGACTTGGCGGACTTGGAAAAGGGACTGACGGTTTCGGATTCGACTCAGCAATTAAGAACAGAGCTGACGAATTTGAGAAACAAGGTAGGTCTTCAATCTCTGTTATACACCGTGACATACAATCTGGATAATGAATATTTAATAATTAGGAACGGATTATCCTTAATGCTATATATAATTTTTGCACTTTGAATTCTCTTTGCTTTTATCAATGAGAGGTGAGGAATACTCGGTATTCAGTACTATTTGGTGAAGGCTACCCGCGAGACAGGAATTTTGAACCAAAATTGTGGCGTTTCAGATCCCCGTGTCAGAGAAGAGCCTTCAAGAAAAGGTCGGAGCGTGTGGCCCCTTTGACGTATTTACCATTCATTTAATAACGACTTGTTTTCTGCTCCTCTAATGAACTATTTATGTTTATGTAGCTTTACGTTGTCCTAACAGCGCCCTATTACATACCGCTTCTGATTCTTGATACACTTTAACCGAACGTCTCATGAAACTGCTGACCAGGGTCGTTTGATTGAAATCAGGATTTATTTCCTTTTTTCTTGTATTTATTTTAGCTGATTTAAGTCCCAATCTTTTAAAGAAAATTCAGGGTACCTTAAATTTATTTCACATTCGTAATGGTCCCTGTAAAGAAGTTTATTTCATTTGTTGTACATTTATTTCACAAGAATGAAATTCAAGTTTCTATTCTTGTAAAGTGAAATAACTTGCATCAAAGCTAAAATTTCCTTTTTAAGAATTAATCTCTTGGAACAGGGATTAATTAATCCTAATTGAAAAGTACTATTTTTTTTATTTCAAATTTCTGAGTTTTATCATTAATGGCGGCTGATAATTTGTTTTAAAAAGAAATTCCTTTTTCTAAGAGATTTGTGATGCTAATTTAGGTGTTTCCTCGAAATAAAAATTTTCATCAACCCTGTTACCGACGTCTTCGCTAACTTATGACTTCGTCTTTTTCCGACGAATGGATTCGTCTTCACCGCTTAAAATTTACAAGTTTTTATTGCGAGAATTAAATTTTGCTATGATGTGCGAATCCATGCGTCAGCGTCTATGCGAGTATGATCATCTTTCGAAATACAACGATGTATAGTTGTCAGATCATAAGGCTGTGCACTATGGCTTTGAGAAAGAATGTGCTTAGAATCATTCATTGATAAATTATTTCTTACCACTTCTAACGTAGCATGATTCGTATTCGCAGAGCCTGTATGCACGCAATTTACATTTAAAAAAATTCAAACACCGTTCTCTGAAATGTAAGGATGGAAAATTTGTCCATATTTAAATGAAAATTAGTTTAAAATTTTGTAAATCATTGAAACTTTTCCAGTAACATTAATTCCTAAATTTGTTTAAGTAATTTTATATTCTATTATATTTATTATTTTGTTTATCATAAATTGGAAGATTTTAGTAAAGTTTATAAGATTATTATTAACTATTACGAGAAACTATGTTTGAAAAAACACTTGCTACTGAAAAGCATCTCTAATTCTCGAAACGAGTACATATGTTAAGTTTTCAAATTATAAAAAGCATGAACATGCAAAGTTTTTCTTGCAAAATATTACGCTTTATGCTTTTTTAACTTTACAGAAATAGAGTTAGATAGATTAACGAAAAGGATAGTTTATTTTTTTTAATTAATTCAAAGGCATTTATTTTTCACAAATATTTCTATTTAATATAAAATTAGATAAATCTACATTTTAAAGATTATTTAAATAAATTAAAGAAATCTCATCAATCAGCTTTAAAACTAGAGTTTTCCACTAAAGATATGAAAGGTTTCAATGAGAACTGTTCAGTCTCTCATCCTTACTAAATCTAGCTTTCAAATAAAGTATGTCAAAACTTTCTAATATTACTTCAAAAATATTTTCAAAATATTTCTAAAAAAGCTGTTTATACAATCTGAGCATTTCGACAGTGGGTCTTTCGCTATTCCAAACCAATTAACTTGTTTGGCCACTGATTTTTGTTTAGTCTGCTTTACAAATTTTTAATGTTTGCCAACTTTTCAGCTTTTGGATACAGAGCAGAGAAGCATGCTACTAGAATCTGATGTGAATATCCTCTCAAAACTCGCAGCAGAGGCTGGAGGTTCTCTAGACTCAGCTCAAAATGACTTGCAAAGTATGTCGGAAGAGTTGGCTCAGCTTTATCATCATGTCTGCACAGTAAATGGTGAAACGCCATCAAGAGTTGTGTTAGATCATGAAAAGATAGTTCCTGAAAAGGAAGAGGATAGCGAAAAGATCGAATGGTGTCGAACCCTCTTTCAGAACGATATTAAAATCAGGGATCTCGAAAGCCTCAGTAAAGCTAAAGAGATTGCGAAGTATATCGAGACTGCTATGGATCAAATAAAACATCTCAAAAAGGCTGTCGAAACCACGATAGAACTTTCAAAGGTCAAAGGAATGCAGACGGGCATGTGCAGCGTTTGCGAAGGTAAGATTATTACTATTTTTTTTCATAATTTCAGATCTCGCAATCAAGATTTGGGTAGCCAAAGAACTTGAAAACTGGGATATGTTCAATAAAAGTTAAGTTTCTTTTTTCTCTTTCTTTTTCAGCCTCTGTCAATGAGAACAAAGTGGAGCTCTCAGATTTGCAAGAGCAAATTATCAAACTTAAGGCTTTGCTTTCGGCCAAGCGAGAACAAATTGCAACACTCAGAACTGTTCTTAAATCAAACAAACACACAGCAGAAGTAGCACTAACCAATTTGAAGAGCAAATACGAAAACGAAAAGAGCATTGTCAACGAGACGATGGTTAACCTGAGAAATGAACTCAGAGTATTAAAGGAGAGTGCTGCTACTTTCTCAAGTAAGTATTACCTTGTCTTTAATATTGCTAGTGTTTTTATTTATGCAGCAGGGTTCAACAATATCAGTGATGGAATGGACACAATTATTTTTGCTTTCAGTAGAAATGCTTTTAATTGTGCTGTTTTTCAGTTTGTATCCTCATAAATTCAGGAGAAAAAGCAATTATTATTTCATATTGTTATTCTTGCAAAACCCTGCGCTGCAGTTATTTTTCTTATAAACAAATCAATGAAGTTTAAGCATATTTTTGTGTGCTACTACGAATTTTTTCTTTGATTTTAAGGCGATAATGAATAATTCAGTGAACTAGTCAGTATTATTTTCAAAAGTAATTTTTTTCTCATTTTTTTAAATGCCCCCCTGCGTAGCACGCAATTCAATTTGAGGAGCTGTACTAATTTGAGTGTTTTCTCTGTTTCCTTTTCCACTAACACGACTTTAACACACACTAATATGCCTTAGTATTAATACAAATAGTACTATTGGTGTTAGGTTGTGCTACTGTGGATCTTGCTGTGGATTTAGTGGTTTGCATTCGCAATCCTTGTTCCGCTATTTAACAGTGCCATATAATTTTCTGAAGCAATCTACTGCAGAGTATTTGTATAATTTTGACTAACAATACTGTGTGCCAAACCTAGTCATAATTATAGTCACAATAGTTCAAAATATGTACAAAAGGCATTGTTGGGATTGCATTCATTTTCTGCTCTCCATGAAATATGAGTACCTGGTACATATTTTTTTGTAGGAGGGCTCTAAGGCTTTAATATTAGACTTAACGAGACTCACTTCACATTTACTAACAAATAAAAGTAGATTTTATTTAGTTTTACAGTTTAGTTTTAGTGTGGTTTTCCATTTTTTATTCTTGGCTGGTAATGAATAGACGATTCGATTTTTAAGGAATATTTTGAAACGGAGGCTTTAAATTATACTGAGTAAATTTTATCAGAAATCATTTACTGTACGGTAACCCAGTTAATTTCCCCTAACTTTGGTTTCAAAACTTCAAACATAATCTAAACATTGAATCAAACTGTCGGACTAGTGACTAATATGTACCTCGTATCCGATTCCTCACAAAACTCTCTCGCTTTCTTCCTTCTTCGTGTTAAACCCCGCTAACCATACACTTCCCAGGTCTACGTGCAATGTTCGGTGCTCGCTGTGAGGAATATGTGACCCAAGTTGACGAACTCCAACGTCAACTCGCTCTTGCCGAGGACGACCGTAAGACCTTAAACCAACTCTTGCGCCTCGCCGTGCAGCAGAAGCTCGGTCTCACTATGAAATTGGAGGAATATGAAGTTGATCGGGAACTAAGGAATACCCGAAGACACGCGACTGGTGGAAACGGACGTGGTAAGGCACCCAGGTTACCACAACAGACAAACCGTCCACACCTGGGCAGAGAATTCTTCTAGAAGATGGTTAAGATGTGGAGCAAAATCTTTTGAGATAAAGAGAGACTTTAATTTTTTACGACTATCCGTAGTCAATCCTTTAATCGATTGTTTTTATTAATCGAGCCATGTCTCTTTTGTGATATCTACAACATCTGATCGACACCACGTTTCTGCTCCACGCTGAGGAAATATTTTTACAAAAGTTCACGCGACGAATAAAGATGACGCCGTCCTCGCTTCGTTAGAAATTTTTAGATTGGGGGAGTGTGGAGCGAGACAATCGAAATGCTGTTAGTTATTATATAAATCTCTAAGCGGTTTCAAAATATTTGAAAAAAAAAAACGCTTTTCCAAACAAATTTTGCTCCATATCGTGGCAATCGGGTGAAACTCTGCTCCTTGTTGCCAGTATCTATAATTAAAAAAGTCCAAGAGTCACATTACGCTTTCTCGAATGACTTCTCATTGAAAGAACTCGTTTTTATAACTCAGACGCATCACAATCTGTAGGATATTTCTTTCAATGCAAATTTATTTGCTCATATGTATTAACTAATGCGATTCTAGTTCTAGATTGTAGACTAAAATCCGGTGTTGTGTTGTTCGCAATGCTGGAGTTTTTTTACAGTTCTTTTACATTATATATGAAAGAAATACCTGCATTGTATGGTAGAGACAATATTAGTGTCGCGCAAGGTTTTAGCGTTTATAATCAAATTAGAAAGGAAGAGTTGCAAGTACATAGCATGATACGATTTAGCAGTTTTTAACATTCGTCCCCATAGTCCAATCTAACTCTTAGGAATACTTGTATAATAGAAAACATTTTATTTTACTACTTACGCGCCCTCACTCATGGGAATACGTCAAATTAGCGACATTTTAATTAGGAAGATATTAATTAGAGTTTTTAATTCTAGCAATATTAAAAAGATGGTGATTGAATTTATACATATGATTGGACGGGAACTTAATTCGTCTGTGATTTCACGTATTTCCTCCACCCTTCTATTATTAGAAGACTAGTAAAAGAGTTTTAGAAAAAGTTTCCATTGACCTCTTCAGTGGAAGAGTGTCAAGTTTTGCTTTAATCTAATTTATTATTATTATTGGAAAGGATTAACGTTTTTTTCCTATGCGCGAGCTAACGGTAGAATTGGATATACTTTTTTAATTCATTTTATTATATAACGCGGCCTAAAAGGCTTTAATGTGGCAGCTGGTTGACTTTTAAGTATTGAACTTTATTATATGTACTAGAATCATTGTTATTATTTTAACTGTATACATTAATGATTTGCGTTACGTAAACGAATTCACAATTCCGTCTAGTTTATTATTTAATTGAATGAAGTCAAATTTAATTGAGTTGTCAACGCCTTATGAGTATTTAAAGAAAGACAAAGAGAAGTTCGAAATTGGAATTGTGAGTTTAATTGGAATGCGAATGGCAGCTTTTGCTCCTTTGAATAGATTTCGATTTGCTTCTTTATATTAAGTTAATTCGATATCAAACTTAGAATGAAATGAAATACCTTCTGATCGGTAAAGTAACATTGATTAAATTATGAATATAGATATATCGATTTTGAATGTTATAGCTTTTGTACATGAGATATAATTTAAACTCACCCTACACGGTTGTCATTTCCAAACGACATTGTTATATCGATTATTTTTATTATTATTATTATTATTGTATATTGACATTGAGTATTACAGTTTGATCGCTGACGTCGGAAAAATTATAATCTGTTGCGTGCAGAACATTTATAACCAGTTCAGAATTATTTTACTGATCAGTTTTTTAAATTTAAATATATTTACACCTATATTTATAAAAGGAGAATTAACAACCTATTAACAGTGTCTGCATGTTTTCGCGAGAATGTGCGTTTTCTCGATTTTATTTTAATAAAGGACACTGCAAACTTATGATTTCTTTTTTGTTTATTGCCTTCATTTTTATTTTTATTTAAGAGTTTAAAAAATTAAGAAAGTTTCTTCTCTGCGGTTGTTGAGCGCGATGTTGCTTTTTTGCTTTTATAATGTTACTACGAGTGAAGTCAGTTTGTGTCCATAAACCGAGCCAGCCTCAGATCACCGTCCCTTCCCTTTATTTCACACCACCGTCAGGAATTATTTTCCCAATTTTCTTTCTCCTTGCCGTCCGCGCTGCTCAATTCTCTGGATGAAGCGTTATAGAGGAAAAATTGATTGAAAATTCAAAACAACAAGTTTGAACGCTTATCTACTTAGAATGTTGATACACTGTTGATATTTGCCAATTGTTTCGTCATTGTTAAGAGACTGTCTTTTATTTATTAGATAGAAAAGATTTATTATTAACGAAAGTGTCAATTCGAAATTGTATTTCCTTTGAGTCTGCATTTGGATATAACTGAGCCAAGTGCTCAGAAGAAGAAAATTTATTTTCTTTCAAATGCAGAGACTTTGAAATTTCATTTTGTTTTAGATTTACACGCTTTTGAACATGGACGCCTTCAAGTCTGAAACACTTTGAATTTGATTGCTTTGAAATTTAACTTCTTCTCAAACTTTAACGCCTACATATGTATTTATTTTTACATTCTGGTTCTTTCAAGTTTGCCAGTTGAAGAGACTTTAAAATAATATTTGCAATTCATCTTTTCTGATAAGAAAAAAGAAAACACGTTTTTGCATATCAACTTTCACAATCATGTAAAGATTAATCTGTCCTTTAACTTCACGTCCTTTTAAACAGTTCCTTCTTGTCACATCTGTGACATAAATCTTTCATTTTTTATACAAATATCGTTTTCAATTCAGCCCAAAACTGTGGTCATTAAGATGGTTTTTAGTAATTTTTCAGACCTTTCCAAGTTTGTTCAAGGCTTTAACGATAGTTAAACTTAAGAATTCCTGTTTAATGTGATAAAGGAGTAATTAAAGAATGAAAAATTGTGATCGTTTGGATTTACGAATTTTTTTCGTTTTTCCTGAAATTTACTTAATAAGTCTTGTGTATAATTAATAAGATTTTTCTCCTATACATATCTTGCTATCTTTATTAACGAAAGTTAATAAAATATTTAAATTTTGAAAAATTACGAAACTCCAATTTAATGCGATGTTCAAGAGGCAAATGGATGAAAGAAAATGAATTTGATGCCAGGAAGTTTTTGATAAATAAACGATTTGCTCGAGCCTTATTTAAATTACAATTGCGTCCCTTTAGGTACAAGTCCTTACGGTGGTGTGTGTGCGTTTTCTGTAACAATAATAGAAAGAATTCATTACTGAGTATTATATAGTAATATATAAATATTATAAATATATATCTTGTAAGATTATTGATAAGAAAATTGTAACAGAACTGGAACTATTTATGGGAAATAATAGAGATCGATGTATCGATGATGTGTATAATTGCAGTTATGTGTAAATGTGCTGCATTTTAGGGTCCATGCCATACGTTGTTAAATATTATTATATAATAAAACTATCTAATAAATATTATAATATATAGCGAGTCGAAAACCTTGTTATGTGTACAAGATTATTTTAAATTATATGGATATTGACAAATTAAAAATATTTCCATTTAATTAATGTTTGTGGATTTTTAAAAATTATAAATATTGCGCATTACATTTTAAAAATTATTTAATAACTAATAAAAAGTTTTAAATTGCGATTTAAAAAAAGTCCTTTCGTTTATTTATCTAAAAAATCTTTTAGACAGATTGAATTTGAGATAATCTTGTACGTTACTGCTAATTGATTTTTATGAATATCGTACGTCATGGACTTTGGCAATTTTAAATGTTATACACTGTTGCACTCTAGTATGTTCATTGTCCTAGAAACGATTTTTCGTCCTTATTTTTTACCATGGACTCGATTTGTAAATAATGTAAATGCACTTTAGAGTCGATCCCTTACAGAAGAAAATCCCACTAGTGTTGTTGAAATTAATGAAATCAACAAAAGTTTGTAAAAATTGTAAAAATTGTACTTTGTCGACCAATTACCCTGAACAGTTTTAAAATCTTCATTTTGAGACCAAGTTTTAAATTTGAGCCTTTACAAAATACGAGTGGGATATTCTTATAGGTGCCATTTTATAAACCTGAGTATAACGAATGCCAATGAATTTAATATCTAATCAAATATATTACATAACTGCAATCGATTAGGTGAATTTTTTTCACCGACATTCACTCAACATTTACACGATCTCCGATTGATGAAAAAAAAATGTTCTAATTTTCCACTTTAGCTCGACTGACAATAGATAGTTGATCGTAATCATGTTATTTAGTCATTCAATCAGTTCTTGGAAACTTTGTTAGTTTAGACGCGTAGGAGGAGGATGAAAGGGATCACTTGAACAATATTAATTATCACACTGTGATGTAAATTACTGTAACTGTTATATTGTAAAAATTATGAGATTTTTCCACTGGACTTGGGTATTTTTAATGTTTCAAGATAAGTGAATTGTTGATATATTTGTGGTAATGATGGATATATATACCGTAAATATCTGACTAATGAAAATGATTTTCTTCCAAGCAACAAGAAATTTTTTTAAATATCTCAATTTTGCTTTTCATCGTTTTTATTACTGAATAAAATCAATATTGATATTCAATTATGCAAAGCTTTGCGCGAAAATAAATAAGAAGCTTGTGGAATAAATTTCTATTTTCTAATATTACAGCTTTCATCATGCAAATTTAATAAGATTAATGAGCCTCAGTGGCGGATTAGCCACGTAGCAAGAGTAGCAAATGCTACGGGCCCCGCGCATAAGAGGGCCCCGTGCACCCATCACATTAAAGCGTGTTAAAAATGAGTTAAGGAATACGATGGGTCAAGAACGTCTAAATCATCTCATCTTGATGAATATAGAATATGATTTGCTTAGAAAAATCGATATGGATGGTATTATCTCTAAATTTGCTCATATTAAATCCAGAAAAGTTTATTTGTAACATTTGTGTTTTATTTAACACCCTAAACTTAAGAACCTAAAGCAAATCAAGGGCCTCTTGATATAATTTGCTACGGGCCCCGCGCTGGCTTAATCCGGCACTGATGAGCCTACGCGTCTGTTAAGATATACATGCGATATGTAGCTAAGTTCTGTAAGGTTGAATGGGATTTAAAAGTTGAGATTAACAAAGGGGTGACATGCATTAGCTGTATTAGAAAAACCGTTTTGTAATATAAATTTAAAAAATATTAATAACCATTTGTAACAGAAAAATATATTGTATTCTATTCCCTCTCCTATAATTATCAGATCTTGATTTTCTAACTTTAATTTCATTTTTTAACTTTTTACAGTCAACTAGCCGCTATTTCAGATTTAGAAGCAAAGATACAAAATTCGAGATAGAGGTGTGCAGAAAAAGTCTTGAGTCTTTGAAAATTAGTAAGTTAGATTCGAGATTCGAGTGACCTCGGAAAAGGCCAATAGCTCATGCTCGACCGGTTGGCACCCGGCATGTGTCATGCTATCGGAACGCCATGTCTTTTCACCGATGAACCTCGGCAATGCCGCAATAATAACTCTGGAATCAGTGACGCTTGCGACTCCGAGGAATTCTCTGCCATTTTGGACAACAGCCAAAAAGCTGCTTGGACCGGCGCAATTTTAATACAAACTGTTCACTTAGATTCAGAAAAAAGATTTAGCTCATTTTTAAATTAAAAAAAAAACAATCCCTAAATCTGAATATTTATTTACTTAAATATAATGTTTGAATATGTAATTCATACATATGAAGTACTTTTTTATTACTAGATTTATTAATTCTAGTCCTTCAATAGAGAAGTCCGTCCCACCAATACCTTATCTATCTACTGTACGGTTACCCACAGTAGATACGAATAGCTTTGGTCAGGCAATCAGCTCCAGATCATTCGCTTATTGGACTATAAATGTACATCATACAGAATAATTATTATTGAAAATCCAATTGGAGCATGCCCTCACCCTTTTGATTGCCATAAACATTCCCATATAGTAAGAGCAATAAAATATTTATTGACATATCTAGGTCACAGTCAAAAACAGAGAAACTATTAAATAAGTTTAAAGAAACGAATTTATGTCATTGAATACGGCTATTAAAATCGTAGGATGTCGTCAAATCAATGGCTTGATAACAATTTGTACAAACTACCGAAAAGACCTTCGAACAATTTATTGTACTTTCATTTAAAGACATTGAAAACTGAAAAATTGTAGAATGTATATAGGGATCAATAATGGAAAAAGAAATCAATAAGAATAGACAATAATTGAATTTCTAAATTGAATACATAGGTATGCATATGATGTGAAAATGAAAATCACTTGTTTGATCGTAAACCCATAAATAAAGTATGAATAATGAATAAAGTGTGAAATAATGAGATTACATGAACGGAATCATCTTTGGTCGTTAAATTCTATCACTATATTGAATACTATGTAACTATTACAAAGGAGCGCTTCCGGTTGGAACCGAATGATCTCGCGCAGTGGCGAACGCTCTACACTCCGCGGAAGATGTTTCAAGTTATTTATAATTTTGAGGGTCACCTCGTAACCTTGCCCGACGTGAACCGACAGACATGTCACCTCAGTGCTTTTTAGGATGCCCTCTCGAACGATCCGCCGTTCCAATTGGGTCAGGTCCATCGGCTAAGAGAAAATTCATACACTGAGCATATCCTCAATTGAGGACTTCGAACTGAGACACCCAAAATAGAAGAACTCTTCTTTCTTCAAAGTCCCTCTACAACCTAAACATTTCTCGAAATCAAAATAGACAATATTTATTATGTTATGGTGATGGAACTCTGTTGCAACAACCAGTCTGGATATGGGCTTATAAATCTTTTGACAAATTAGAATCATATGATAATATTTTCATTCTCGGGCTATAAGTGCAATTCAACTTTTATTGAATTGTTTATAATCTATGCAAACTCTTCGCATAAATCTTGTCCAACAAATTTTCCTTTACTTAAAGTCTAAAACTGACCTATTTACTAAGGAAACTTTACTTCTTTTCCTTCAGCTCACTTTTCAAACTTACAGCATCCAATCTGTAATAACTGCTCTGGGAAAACAATCTTTTATCAGAAACTGCACAAATTAAAGTCTGGAACTTTCACGAGGTGAATTTTTCTTAAAAAAAAAACTCGAATTTTAAATATTTAAGTTAAATTTATGAAACAATATTGATATTGTTTCTATTGGATCTCTAATTAATCTGATGGAGGCACATTTCTTTTGACAGCCTGAAAAGTATGTTAAAGGATTGATGACTGAAGATATTGAATTATTGAAGCTATATTTGGAAAATGATAAAATTATTAAGAAATGTGCGCTGATTCATCTTTGAATTGTAGGTCAATCTAGATATCTATAAAGAAAGGGTCACTCGGTTAATGGGGCAGTTGACGATTTTGAAAAGCTATTCAGAATGAAGGGTGGATTAGAATTCTAGGCCAATCTGAAATCACAAGGAAAGCACATAACGACACTTAAACTTAGTTATCTCTTTTTGCTACGAATCGAGGTCAACCTAGACTTTTAATCCACCTTTGATCTGGATCTTTCTGTTACCAAAGCCTTTCCTCTATTTATTTATATTCTAAGTTCAACACTACTGAGTTGAATTACTATTATATACAGACCATGTTATTCATTAGAAAAGCTAGAGTAATGCTTGAATACTAAATAGCTTTAATCTCCTTTTTCATTTCGTCTACACCATGCTTAAATGTGGCTCCATAATCAGAGAATTATGTATATTAGTATGCATTATGTATTTCTCAGCAAAGCAATATATTTTACTCATGAAAATCACAGTTTTAAGTACATTTTTTCAGGTTTCCTCCCATAGAATTCATATTAATAATATTTAGCTTCCAAAATTGAAGAAAGTACCATATTCTTCTTTCATCTTTCTTTATATCCCACAAGTTTAATGAAATCATCTCTATAATATTTTTCCATAATTGTACAGCATAAAATAAAAAACCTTAATTCCTTTTTAAGGGCGTTGAACCCAAATGATAAGCTCAAAATTCCATTCTCCATTTTACTCAACGAAAATTATAGATAAATATTTTTGCATAAGACGAAGAATTCAAAATCTAACTTCAAAATTGAATATTTTCATTTTACTTAAAAAATATTTGAATTAAATATTTTCTCGCTCTGTACGCATAATTCTAGTTAAAAATTGATTAATTCTACCGAGGGAAAAAATTCCAAATTTAATATTTGTTGAGTAAAATGAAGAAATCGAATTTTTAGATTAGAACTTGGCTCTAACACCCTTAAATAGAGAAATAAAAAAATACTCAAACACAAGCCCTTTCCATTTGTTTAGATTTCTATTATTTCTCTCTATTTTTACTCTCTGAACTTGAATCAGTGAAATTTCACTGATTCCCGGTCAAATTCCACTGATTTTCAGTGACTCTTTTCTCACGATTTTAATTAATGTAAAATCTACTGGAAATCAGTGAAAAGTCATTGAAATTTTCAGTAGTTTAGTGACGATTACTGAAAATTTCAGTGACTTTTCACTGAATGAAATCTTGAAAAAAGAATCACTAAAAATCAGTCAACTTTCACTGATTCAATTTTAGAGAGTACGAATTTCTCAGCCAAATTGTTCTAAACTAGACGATTTATTCGGAAAGATTCTTCGAATTTCCCAGGAGGGAAGTTCCGGTCAAAAATGTGAAAAGAAGTGTCATTTTTCGAGAACTGTCAACGGGACCCTAACCTCGGGTAAAAAAGCTTAAAGCTGCCAGTTGACGTAGCGAGAATCGGGTGAGAAGTTGTTCTGACAGTGGAGCAAGTCGAGAGTGTCCTCGGTATCCGCGGCCACGCCCTCGCCAAGGAACGACGTCGACGCCGACGCCGTTGAGTAAGTCTCTCTTTCTCTCTCTCACTCTCTCGCACATGCAACATTTCTACCCCCTTCGACCCTTGCCTCCCTCCCACACCCAGCATCCTCAGCGATTCCACCGACACGGTGACTCGAGTGGACAGCCCCGAGCCAGTTTCCCACCGACTCTCCGATTGTGAACGTTGCCCTCGTCAACGTGTAACCGCGACGCAATCGTTCCCGGTTTATACGTCGTCGTCGTCGCTGTTGTTGCCCTTTCGCAGGTGACCGCGACTTGCCCGAATCGACACACAGTCGCCTTTAAATTTTCGCGCCACTCCTTCACGAACCCTCCGGTCAAATCACCCCATCCCCACCCAACTACCCGGCGGTTTTTGTTTTTCTGACTAGCCCAAGTCGCCGGTGTCTTGTGAATTTTTATCGGAACCTGCTGTGCTTTTTTATAAAGGTTCTGTGTTGGTGAAGCGACTGGATTTGTCTCGCTGTTATTGGTCCACGGTATGTGATACAAGTTCAACTTGGTGGATTAACATCTGAAAGTTTTTTCATTGTGATTGTGGGATTTCGATTTCATAAAATGATCGAAATTGGTCCATTGATGGATTTTTATTTAGAAACTCAAAAAACACTTGGAAGCGTCAGAAAATATAGTGTCAGATAAATATAGTGTCTAATGGACCAAAAGATATTACATTTCTTTTCATTTAATCAAATGATGATTTAGTCGAAGAAACGTTCAGTCGAACAGTCTCTTTGATTTAAGGGGATGGTCCATATCATTTTTTAAGAGGGATGAATCCTGATGTTAAGATGCTCTCGACTTTTTTTTATGCCGGCCCTCTCGGACTTGCGAAATTTCCTTTAAAGATAGTATCAAACCTAAATCTTGTCTGCAGTTTTAGGGGAGGCGATATAAAAGGTGCAATTTTCATGATGCTGTATCTTAGACTATGTTTTTTTTACTTTAATTTATTACCGGCGGTTTTTTTTGTTTTTCTTGAAAGATTTTGATGGCGGGAAAAAATGTTTCCACCTTCAGACATTGCGACACGATTTCTTGTATAAATATCATTTCTTGTATAAATATAATTTCTTGTATTTAAACGATCAACGATTTTGAAGAAAAAAAAGTATACGGGAAACAAATTTCATAGAAATACATACAAATTAACATACAAATAATATATCTTTTATCAAAAAACACATTATGCTGAGTGATATCTCTCGAAAAGATTTATTTGTTACTGTTTTTGTTTTCTTAACCGTATTAATGTGAACCTAACAGATCATTGTTTTCTTTCAACACCCTAGAAATCGCCCGCGGGTTCTCCTGGATAGGTTCGCACAGGAACAATAAAGTGGTTACAGTATATAGCAATTTGCAAGTAAATTACTTGAATAGCTGAGTTCGGAATAACATAAATATTTAATTGTGAAACACGTAAACACTTTATTGACAAGACACTTTATTTATCTCGCGAAAATCTGACAACATATCTGCTTTTTATCAGTCAGTATATCGAAACATATAAATTAAATTAATAAAATCCATTTTACCGAAAGAGCACATTCTAAAGTTTTCATGAAATTAGCGAAGGTTTCATATAACGCAATAGAAGTAAAATTCTCATGGAGAAACGTCATTCGCCAGCTTTAATCTTAATGAGATATTCAGAGTACTCAAACTCCGCTACAGACGAAAATTTACATTTTTACTATAAATTTTGAAAAATAAAACTCTTTATTCCTTTTAAAATGAGCTTTTTTATACTTTTTTTCGTAATTCAAGAGAAAATTTGATTTTAGCGAATAAACTTGTCACCACTCTTCCCCCTTTATCAACTTTCGTGAAACATTCATTATTTGAATCTAATAAAATTTATTTTAAGAGAAAAGCCCATTGATTGCCTTGAGAGGTCATTCTACGTGCACAGTGTATTTATAGATAATAATGTTTGTATACATGAGTATACGATGGTTCTGGTGAATATTTGAAGTCCTGTAGAATGAAAAAGAAAATGTAGTACAAGCTTGACACGCAAAGGTTATTGAGTAGAAAAAATATAGGTATTGTTTATATATCTGTTGCATACCACATGAGACATTAAATCATTCAATTCTAATAGACCAACAATAATTAACAATCTGTACTATTTTAATCTGTTACTATTTATTTTAAAAATTCATCATTTTTAGAAATGCAAGTCTTACTCTCCCTTTTCTTGAGAAAATCTTACTTAGTAAGTTACCTCTCAAATGTCAAGATAGCTTTTCTAAGGATCTAGTAGGATGCTTGTACCAACAATTTAAGCGAAGCTTAAGTCCTGAATGAAACAATCTGGTTGAACTAGGTTCCTCTAAATTTCAAGTGAAGAGAAGCACAATATCATCTCCGACAAAATCTCCTCTTTGAGGTAGAAAATTAACACATGTAGCTTTACACACATAATGTTCATTTGATAAATTCAAAGTTCTTGTCACTTTGAAATATAATACTCATATGATAAAATATTATAAAATATCATTTTTCAATTGTATCAGTATATGACCTTATCTTATTTGCATTGAAGATATTGTTGCTGGGCAAAGCATATGTGGCAGCGAACAATTTAATGAGAAATTGTATAGATTCGAGTGCTGTATATACATACCAAGTATACATATGACCATGAAATGATGCTTTTATGAGGATTAGATAATTTTAAAATTAATAAAAAAAATTAATTTTAAAAAGCATGCGTGTAATTTTTCGACAAAGTTTCATTCATAGAGAAAAAATCTAATTCGTAAAATTCGCAATATCAAAATTGACTAAAAATTGCAATGATGCTCAGTGAAATAGTACAGCTTTAAATTTGGAGAACATGTTTCGTTGAATCGTAATTCATAAAATATTCGTTCGCAATGCTATATCCAGCAAACATATTTAGAATTCATACGTATAAAGCGTGCCGATTTTTGAAATGTTTCGTCGATTACGTTTACGTGCGTCTATGGAATTAGAATTCATTTTCATTGGATTTTCTGCTCTCTGAATGTTATTCAATTTTAGTTAAAATTTACATTATGTTCTAGTGAAAAAGAAACTGAAAAGTAATTAAAGTAAGTGAGAGAAAAATATACCACAAAAGACTTAGAAATATACAATAAATTAACAAATTTTGAGTCTCGCTTTATGTGAAACATGATTTCTAAGGAACTTCTTTTAGTTGTATGAAATTTTAAACATACGTCAAAGCAGAATGAAAAAGACATGCAAAGTGCAAAAGTAACGCTTTACGATGCATTTCCTTTTGTGGTTCTGTGTATGATGCGCGCGTCATACTTTTTTTCCCTTTTTCTCAGAGCCTTTCAGTGAATAGGCCGCTCTATAGTCAGCCAACGTGTTTCCGTATTCTGAAGATTCATTTCCATAGTCTATAACGTAGTTCCATAGTCTATATTATAAGCCACGATGTCGTATAACCTTTTGCAGTGCATCGTAAAACTGAAGACGTTAAACGCGGGATGCCTTCATAAGAATAGTCTCTACAATTCACATTTGTGCACATTTATGCACAGGTTCATGAAAAATGAGACTAGTAAGCGAAGTTCGAGTTACTTATAGAGTTAACACTGCTTATTGTTACTATATAGTTATTCTTCAAAACGTCCACTGTATTTAATTCTGTTAAATACTGATAGCTTATTTTTCCGATAAAAATAACAATTAAATTGAAATAAATAACCATTTGTGAGCAAAGAAAAATTTTATTCGAAAGATTTGTGAGCTGTGAAGCAATGTAATTGTTAAGTTCTTTAGAAATAATGTACTATACATCTTCGTCAGAGAATATATTTCTGTTAACGACAGGGTCATAAAATCCTCTCAACCGATAAAAGAAATATCTCTTCTTTTGTGCTTTCTCATATTTTCTATTCAGTTCTTCTTCCTTCTTTTCTAAAACACGCTCAGTACGCAAAAACTGCAGCCGTGCTTGAAGAGATAAAAAGTAACGTTCGATGGTTATGCTGGACATTTTTTTATTATACCTTATCAAACTTTCATTAAAGAAACCATTAATAATGGCAATTATAATCGTATTGGATACACCGTCATTATATTACCACAAAAACATTAATATTGGAAAAGCATTCCTTACGCTACAGGAGAATAAGGTAGACTTCTATGGATCTATTTAACTGATGTTAATTAATTAATACGAGGAACTGCAACAGACAGGAATTAATTAATTTTTAGTCACAAATCACTCAAGTTCATTGTAATATAAATAAAATATAATTATGAAAATATACGAATAATATAAATTTACATGGTAAAACTGTACTTATTTTGAGAGGATTCAATTTCACATTAAAAGAGTAATTGGAATGCCCCGTAGCCTGAACTACTGTCAGCTATAATTTCTGTAACTTTATCTTTTTCTAAATTAATTATTCTCGTTTAATAAACGGTTCGTTTCTGTCTTTTTTGTTACGTTTTGTTTAATAATTTACAAAAAAGGTTAAAAACTTACAATTTTATGAGAATAAAGTAAATGAAGGATAAGTAGAGCTTCTTCTAAAAATAAATACCTTCGAGGATACTGAAGTGATATAAAGTGGACATTGATAGGTTTTAATGTCAGTTCTTCCAATCGAAATATACTTGACCTAATCACTTACTAAATGAAAACTCAGTTAGACGTCGATTTTATATACCTTCATATTTTTGACGTATTATTTGTAAAGTAAAAATCTATATATTTTTATAGCAAATTAGAAAGCTGATCGGATGTAAACACTTTTTATGGTGAAATCGTTTCTATCGTAATTCGCACTCAAATGAAGACAAATATTCTTTCTGCAGGATAATTCTGTCTTGTAGATATATTTTTAAATAAGAAACAACATTTAATTTCAGCAAAAAGAACTTTATTAAAGAGATTAATCATTAGACGACTTCATTATCAGCTTCAATGTTGTATAGAGTTCTTAACTGTCTTTCACAGTTAAGTTATCAAGATATACTTTATCTCTGTTAAGTACACTGATCACTTATTCATGAACACAATTTAAAAGTAACTACTCCTTCAAAAGAGTACGACTCTCCAACTTTAAAAACTCTTCAGATTTTTTTTGCTCCCTTACTGATTATAAAGACAAAGGTTGGAGTCCGTTTCAGACAAACTTTAATAATTTATATTAAATATAAATGTCGAGCTTTATTTAATATTAATTTAAGATCTGTAAAATGAAAAAAAGTGTTAATTTTAATACTTTCGATTGCGCTTGGTCTTTTAATTCGAGGTTGACATGCCAGTCGCTTCCCTAATCTACAGTCTGGAATGAGTTTCTTTTGAGAGATAAAAGAGCATTTCGACAGACTAATTATTAGAGGAGAAGAATTTCCAAGGTCTTATTGTGACTTTCGGGCAGACTCGCTCAGAGAGTATTTTTAAATCTCATTTTGTAAGAATTTTGATCTTCGTTCTGAGGGTCGGTTATTGACCACTCAACTTCTAAATTCCTTTCCCAGCTATTATTAAATCTTCACTCTCGAATAAATATTGGGTTTTATTCGAAGATTATAATCACGAAAAAAATTTCATCTTACTGGTCGACTCTACATTTAAATTCCTGCATTTGTCAATTAGCCTGCATAAAATAAATTGAAGTTGCTGATTCTAAATTGGCCTTTTAAATGGCACTTTAAACCATATAATTCTATTCATGAAATACAAATTTAAACAATACATATTCTCAAATTTTGTATAGTATTTTGCATGCAATTACATCGTTCATCGTGATAGCAATGAGGTCAAAGAGTTACATATACATAGTTACATATATGTACAACTGAGAGTAAAATAGCAATTAACACCGGTATTCTATGTAGCATTATACAAAACCCGTCACGTCAACTCTACTATTCCCTGGACGATGAGACGTTGCAACACATATACGCTATATATATGCTATATATCAAAGCTCTGATACTATTGAAGGATCACATGTGTTTGCAATTTTTTTTCTCCATCGCCGAAAACACCGATTCAAGTTCTCTGTGTTCCCATCATTGTCAAATATATTTTACATTCAAGCTTTTTGAAATCATACCTCTACATTCAATCAAATCAACTGAAATCGTCAATTGCCGTCAATATAAAAAACGGAAGTCACCTACAATCATTTGAATGAGGACGCGTCTGCCCTCGACTGATTCACTTATGTATTTTATGTGTAGGACGTTATAATTAATATAAAGATCATTAAAACAAAATATGCAGCAAAAATTAATATTTCCCATTGTAATTTAAGGTGATTATTAAGCTTGTTAAGAGTTGTGATTAGCATAAGCCATCCCGCTGTTTCAATTGTCTCTTGCAATTCATTAATGTGCAAGCAAAGCCTCACTAGATCGATATTTCAAGTCTGTTGCTCGCGTTTATTTATTATGCTTAATTAACGCAGAAGAATGCCTTCCTAATTTACGTACAAATAGATAAACCCATTTTGGGTGTTCATAAACGTTTGAATTAATTTTTAGAGAATAATTTAATGTTTAAACACAAAATTAGCGAATGCTGGAATGAAGAACACAAAGTTATATCTATTCCTTTATTTCAATACTCTTTTTATTTTAAGAGAAATTATCTGAATGATAGCATTTGAATACCATTAAATTAAACTTAATGTACCGTAAAGTTTTTGCTTGATAGTTTATTTAATATGCAACAGGTGTCATTAATTAGAAAACATTATTTCAATTTATACTTGTCACTAATATGTTTCTTTATTATGTCAATAAAGGAAACTTGTTGAACTGGTTTTGGATACAATAGTATTTCGTAAATAAAGAGTCTTCTGATAATAAAATAAAATAATAAATAAAATTGGTTTAGCGAATTCATTTTTTCAGTGAATATTTTCTTACACTTTTCTGACAGCTTTTCACTAGTGAGTGTAGTGTTTGGTTAAAAAATAGAGTTGACACGTTTTACGGAAATCTAGACAGTTAATCTTTCAGTTTTCTCTAGACGTGAGTAAAGTTTCTGTTTCAGTCTGTGAGTAACTGAATTAACGAATAAAATTTCTAGAATGAATAAGTCTCATAAAATTGCGGATTGTGAGTAAAAACCGTCGTGAACTGTCGATTCAATTAAATCTAACTTTAATTGAGGATTCGATTAGAAGATTGGTTGGGAGTGTGTGGTTATATAAATAATAAGAGTTAGTTTAGATATTTAAGATTTAATGGCATAAAAAACCTCCTCAAAGTGAGGAGGAAAAAGCCGAGAGATAACAAACAAAACAATACAAAGATATCAAATTATATTAAAGTAAAGAAAATACAGAAAAGTTTATTAAACAAAGTACTAATAAGATCAATATTATGTAGTTAAAATCAGGCTCGATAAGCCGGTAAAAAATCCTAAGTAACTGGCCAATTACAAACGCAACGATTGAGAGCTCTCTTACCTTTATCTCAACGACGCAGTGCGCAGGGGCGAGAGAAGGTGCTCGATTAGGAGTTACGTGGTGGCGACGTCTCGAGCCGACCACGGCCAGCACCTAGAACGCCGACTCTATGGGCGAAGTTGAGCACCTCAGAGGACCGTCGTATCCTCAACCAACACGCTAGCTGGTCTCCGTAAAGCGTCGTGTAAGAACAAGGCACTTGACACCGATATATGCACACTGGCACACACACACACACGCACGCGCGCAGTAACGACACTTGTCGCCGTCGAGCGAGAATCACACACGAGCAGTCGAACGAGAATCACACACGAGCTGTCGAGCGAGAATCACACACGAGCTGTCGAGCGAGAATCACACACGAGCTGTCGAGCGAGA
>CAJFCP010000089.1:2895113-2933256 GCA_904066005.1 Synergus itoensis
GAATCACACACGAGCGGTCGAGCGAGTGACTACAATATGTTAAGGGCGCGGTGGACGCGTACAACAAATAGGCTAAGTCCCGAAACGAAACGAAGGAAGGCTGCGGAAGGTCAGCGACCGACGTTTGTGATTTTCCGAGAGCAAGTGACTCCTCATTGAGTCCCTAATTTCAGGCGTGCTGCCAGATTCTCCCCACTATTCGGGCCCTGGCCAGCGTCCTTACCCTGAGTCATGGCGTGCGTCTTCACCGACGCACGTTTTGGGTTTTTCCAGCTTAGGGAAATTTATAGAGGGTAATCTGGTTGATGAGTTGAAGATCCAATCTCGTTCTAATTGTTCCCCTTGTACCTGAATTCAGGAGACGAACACACTTTCCAACCCAAGGTGAAATGTTGAAAATATTATTTGAGTAGGCTTGAATATATAAATTAGAAAACGCGCTCGTCTTCGAAATAAGGAGCGCAAATAGCGCGAACAGTTTCTTTAGCATTTGCGAAAATGTAATTTTAAGAAACCGCATTTCTAAAACACTTATATAAAAGCTTTTTTAAATAGTTTATTAGTATCATATGAATCACATCATTGCACGTATAATTCAACAGTTAAGAAAATGAAGCTACAATTAATAAACAGAAGAAGAAATCATATTTCAGACAGTTTTTGTTCTTTCTTATTCAAAGTTGATATTATCTACATATTCCACGAAAAGCTCGTAATTCTGAGATATACTGCTTTGCAGTAAAATAATGCTTTTTCTGATAAATCAGAGAATCGCGGTCCATTGCGACGGATGAAATAAACTCGAGACCAACCGTTTATCATTTCGAGATAAACACTAGGAATATTCGCCTGTTCATTTAACTGAAAGTGTCGTAAAAAAGAAACGTGTAAAAGTTGCCAAGAAGAAAAAGAGTGTTTCAATCTCAACTGTTCAAAAAGAAACGGGTTTAATTTTTCTCGGAATTTTTCAGGCTAAATCTATATATCCTTTTCTTTCTATATCAAAAGGATTTTTTATAGAAAGAAGAGTTTATATAGTACATAGTATATAG
Organism: Synergus itoensis; assembly: GCA_904066005.1. Lineage (NCBI taxonomy): Eukaryota > Metazoa > Arthropoda > Insecta > Hymenoptera > Cynipidae > Synergus > Synergus itoensis. The sequence goes on from CAJFCP010000089.1 coordinate 2,896,166, forward strand.
TATAGTTTTATAATTATTCAATAATCGAAGAAGGTGTCGAAGATTTTAAATGGTTATGATTTAGTTAAATTTTGACATTAGGTTAAAAGCTCAAGGAATGTCTAAAACGAGGATCTTTGATTTTAAGCTCAGACAGTTTCGCTGGTACTAAGCAAACTGTGGAGAGCAGAGAATAGAGACGACAACTTCGCCAGCTGGCACCGAAATCGAGTGTCTAGTTTGTCGTCGGCTGGATCCAAGATTTTACGCCTATAATATTTATAAGCAATAAAGCGACAATTCTTCCCTTTTTCTTTTGACTCTCTGTCTCGTGACTGTTCTCGAATCTCTCTTTGCACCTTTTGTCTGCTCTATTTAGGTCTCTCAATTATTCTTCTAATTGTCACCATTGTATTACCCTAAAGAGCGCCGACAGACTACACTAACCATCTCCTAGTGTCTCAAAGAGAGAATTTTCATTATCTTAAAGGAGAGCTACTGGAATTTGACGTCGTGCTTTAAAATTATTTTATATGAATTCTATCAGTTACATCTAACATTTCACATATAAATATATATTAATTTTCTTGATTAAGGATATTTTATGTTGAGTTTTGAATCGGATTTATTATTATAAGTCATAAAGTGGGAACCATACATTGAGGACATGAATTGACGTTGATACGTTGTCGTATACTCCTGATTGTGAGATGGATTGATAAGCAAATATTAACCATTTTGGATCATATATTGATCCCTATTTGCTAGATAACAGAAGGCATATGCAGTTACAAGTGTTATAATCCTCCAAACTGGATTTCTGAACAGGAATATCCTGTATCTGAAATATAATCGAATCATAGATATTAATTTGACCTATTACAGTTTGTATATCCTAATTGTATCTAAATTTGACAGTAAAGATGACTGAAGAGTTTTTCTTTTTGAATATTAATGTTGAATTAATGTTTATCTCGAGTGAATTGAATTTGGTACGATTTTTGATCAAGCTGATGAAATATTGTAATTTTGCTGAGAACCTATAATAATAAAATAATGTTTTCGATTTTTAGAAAATGTCTTCACTTCGCACACAATCCACCGGTGTGGGTGTTGTCGGTTTGAGTAGTGTAGGGTCAGATAGAACTGGAGTTGCATCCACAGGAGCTGGTTCTCATTCGCATTCACACAGAAAACACCACCATCATCATAGAAGTAGAAGTGCACCTCGAGCACCAGAGAAACCTCCTAGGAAACGCCACCTTAATTCTGGATACAGTCTTGCATCTATTCCCAGTCAAATCAAACTTTCGATGCTCAACAGCGGCCTCATTTCATTTGGTAAGTTTAATTTATGTACATACGTTTTTATAAGATTTTTCCAACTTTTGGAAATATAAATTTATGAAATCCTATCTAAAAAAAGTGATTTTATCATATATCCGCAAAATATCGAACTCATTGTTGTCGAAAATTTGATTTGTTTTTTAGAAATTGCGCGAATTGTGGAAATTAAAAGGATTTTACGAAATGTTATTGGAATTTTCAGAAATCTAAAGAAATTTCACTAAATTTTGTAGGATATTAAAGGGATTTTAATTAATATTATGAAACTTATTGAGATTTCTAAAATTAGACAAGAAATTACAAGTTCTCATGTTTCAAAAATTAAAAACTCTGAATTATTTTGCATACTTTTGAAATCCCTTAAAACAATTTAAAATTCTTTGACTTTAAATTTTTGAGAATCCTCTGAATCTTTTTAGCTTTTTAGTTTCATTAAAATGTGTTTGAATTCATTTGCACATACATTATTTTAAATTTCATACAGATTTGTCTAACAGTGCATTAAATCCCTTAATCCCCTTTGTTAAAAACGTAATAAAATAAAACCCTGCTCTTATCTAGATTCTGCATGCAATCAAAAAGTTTTTTGCATCAAGGATCGTAAAATGGTTGAAGTCCTTTCCTATGTTGCTATTCGCATTTTATTTCTTGACTCTGTATTTTCAATCACAATTGCTCGATTTCAAGCGTCACTATCTCGTAAAATATCGTGTTTTCGTAAATACTTCCGAAGTTGTGGAAGAAAAAAGAAATACACTTTCAGGATTACTGCTTTTTTCAATTATCAGTGTTTCAAGTGAATTAGTAAAAAACTTCACATTGGTCATAACTTAAAGCTTCCTAATTCAGATTGCGAGAGTTTAGAGACATTAATTTTATTTACAGCGGTTTAAAATATCAAATTTAACCTATATTTTCGGGCGAAACGAATACCCTCCAGATCAACATGAAAAGGAAATTAAGTTTGCGGTACAGCACCTAAATTTTCGCGAATACATAGAATAAATTGCGAAAGCGTTTCCAAGCGACGACAATTTGCACTACGCTTCAAACCGAAACACATTTAAATACTCTTTTAGGTAAAGCCGTTTTATTAAAAATACAAAAATTTTATTAAAAACAAAAAATACAAATAAAACTCACAATGAGAATTAATTTTTTTACAGTTATCCGCTCGATATTGTCAAGAGGCTTTTAAAATTTCAATTTTGAAGCAAAAGCACACGCGAAGAATATGATTTGATTAAGTGCGGTACTCGGAGCTTTTCAGAACGTTTTAGAAGCTTTTAGCCTCGCGTTCTTTCTCGCCATCTCAGTAACTTTTTTTCGCGGTTATTCTTTTGAAGGCGTTCCTTATTTTTATTAGTTAATATCACGACTTTATCAGATTTTTAAATCTGGCTCAAAATTAGTCGATGTGTTCATGACATACCAGAGCAATTTAATTTCATCTATTTCAACTTGAATCATACGATGAACTTCAACGAGTATTTAGTTCAATGATTCTCTGTTTTTGGCAAACACTTACAGATAAAGCTTTGTTTGAGCAGTATATAAAGGGAAGCACTGTTAAATTCAGAGGCTAAGTCAGTCAGTATGCAAGGTTAGACAGCCTGTGACTCAGAAACTCACAGAATCCGCGCAAAGTCAAACTTCTTGGTAATCTTCGTGCAGAGAAGGAACAGTTCAGATCGGGCCAGTGGCTCACGCATTTATGTCAAGATCAGCTCTCCCACATTGATGATCGCATGAGGGAGCATGCTAACTTAAATGTTATGGCTGCTACATACATATAGATGTTATGTTTATTATAGTTCTGATGTCAGGTTAAAAATATCTCCAGACCTCGGATTCCTGTTTCAGTAAATTCGTTTTTTTCTTACACATCTTTATATATCTTTCTCTTTAGATCTGATTCGAAGCATGATTTCAAATCTTTCCAGAAACCGTTGATTTATGTTGACACAAATCTGATAGGAAATATTTCAATCTATACTGAGGAAATTCGTCCTTAAATGTATAAGAAGCGTTACTTGTCAAAAACATTGATTATTGTTATCAAGCTTTCGAGATTTACATGTGGTCTCTTTTTTCATGTTTGAAAATTGATTTGCTTGTCTGAAGAAAAAATCCTGATTACAGACTTTGTCTTGTCAAGCATCAAAAAGGATTGATGATAGATAGATAGAAAAATTTATAAGATTTCTGAGCATAAAGACAATGAAATTGTAGCTTGGAACTTTTAAAAAATGATAAAGGCGAAAGGGAGAAGAATTCTTGTATCGTTTAAAGGAATTTTTATTAGAGCTTATAGAGAGCTTACTACCTTTCATAATATTTCGTTTATGTAGCATCTTTTATAGCATATTATTCTTTCTTTTTCTAATTTTCGATGTCTGCTATTTTAATAAGGTCTTCACACGAAATTGAATTCTATTGTTTTTACGAACAATCCCTTTTTCATAACCTCATATTCATTTTTTAATGGAATTCTATCTGTGTAACGATCCAATTAAAAACGAAGCAACTAATGGAATTTACTTTTTATATTAAATTTCATGTTTCAGTTTCTTTTCACTTAACTTCACTGATTAAAATTTACATTTATTTTTAATTGAAGAAAAATCCATTTTCCTGGTAGAAGCTTCAAACCTCAATGAAAATTTAACTCTGATGATTGTTAGTGATTTGTTGATAATTTTCACGCTTTAGAAATCATATAATGTATTATTTAAAATCCATTATCACTCTTAAAAGTTTTCTACGTATAAAATATTTTATTTATAATACTCTAGTCACTATTATGCATTAAGAATGCATGTCGAACAGTGAATTTCCATTAGCAGTTTCTACCTTGATATAAAAGTTTATTAATTAAACAGTTTGAAACATAATTTCAGTTTAAAGATGCATAAAAAATTGGGATTAAAGTAACGTGAGGATCGGTTTTTGTGGCATATTTCCCTAAATTATGCAACCCTTAGTCTACGGATTTTAAACATTTCGTGCAAAAAGTCTTTCAAACAACGTGGGGTGTGATTGGCGATCTGAATAGCAAATTTTGCCATTAGCAAGTCAATACATAAGCATCAGTAATTTCAACATTAAGTATTCTTCTTCTCCACTAGTCCACCCACTTTCCTCCCATTTCGTTTCGTTCCACTCAGGCTTGAAGTTTTTAACGATTCTTTTCCATGAAGAGAATGAGAGTGTGGATAAATGTGTGGGCAATCTATTCTCTGATTTAAACTACAGGAGGATGCAATTGAAACAATCGATGTAACGACCTCTAGACAATTTGTACATCAATATCTATTTTATCAATTTAATTCAATAAAACCTTCATTAAAACCTTCACTACATTATTAATTATTATTGCTCATTAGATATTTATATACTCTCACAATCTGAATTAGTAAAAGTAACTAGTGAAATTGAGCCGATTCCTTTACTAATTCACTTTTTCATTAGTAACTTCTTACTAATTTAGATTTTTTTTATTTATTCAATTATATGGCTAATTTGTTCAATGAATGAGAATCCTTTTATCTTCAGAAAAGTATACGAGTTAAATTATTCTCAGACTAAAATTATCTTAACAGATTCTGCAGATTAGATTATTGGTCCAAATTGTTATTCGAAACTCCGCAGGTACCAAAGTCAATCTTGTCTCCTTCGATTTACAGAGGAAAATTTTGCCTCGATAATTGGACATTAGCAAGAAACTGCGACTGAGTTATCTCGAACTCGAGCAAGATTGCTTAATTTGATAGCAAGAAAAGAAGGCTACTATCATTAAGTAGTAACTGTTTAGGTATTCAATTAACTGAATTTCATGATGCAGACATTTTTTTACAATTAGGAAAATCCAATTAAATTAAATCATTAAGTTGATTTTCATCTTTATTTAAAAGGCGCTGCGGCCTAATCTATTATTATTATTAATTATAAAATAAGTTGTATATAGTATTCAATGGTTAATTAATGTGAAAATGTCGTTTCAAGTATACTAGGCTGGAGCGTCTTGAAGACTATTAATAAGAATTCGTTTTCAACTGCGGGCAATGTTTTCTCTGGCGATAAATAAAGATGAGTTTTACGAGCGTCAAAATAGCGACTTTCCTCAATGAAATCAGTCCGGTCGTCTCGTCTTTAATTTCAATTGCCGTAAACTTCCTCCTTCCAACATCCTTAGGCTGAGACCGTTAAACTTGTCGACACACTCAAAGTAGTAGTGGTCGCTGCGTAGTCAGACTGAACACTCTGAACACATTCTAGTCTCCTTTGTCTTGTCGTCAGGCGGGAAAATCGAGACTGATTGGGACAGTTTCCTGTTCCAGACGTAAACTTCATCCCCACGAAACCTTTTTTGGAAATAATCGAAAACAAATTTTCGTTTGCCCATAAAAGAATTACTTTAAATAATTTTGCCATCATTTCATTTCTTTAAATTACCTTTTATTTTGAGAAAATCAATACATTGCTTTTTTTTGGGCGTATTACTACCACATTCTTCTATATAAAATATAGCATAGATATTTGATAAAGATTATTTTGTTATTTATTTTTTTGTGTTGACTAGAATAGAGAGAAAATTAATGTTTATCTTTATATAATTTAAAATCTATTATAAGTAATTTTGTGTACTTCTGATTTAAATAACAAAAATCGCAAGCTTCATTTTTTTCTTAATGTAATAAAGTGTCTGAATAGTGTACAAGATTTTTTAGATTGCTGAAAATAATAAAATTACTGTAGTAAAATTGAAAGCATCAGAACCCATTAACCTGTTTTATCTGGTTGGCGTTCAATGCACGAAGCAGCCACCTCCTGCTTTTCGTGGTGAAAAGTCTTCGTGATTTTTTATTTTTTTTTTTAAGGACCGCTTGTTTCAATTAAAAATATTCTTTTCACTTTACCAGTGCAATTCATACTTTCCAGGTCAACTTTGTAAAGAAAAAAGACAAAAAAAATCAAACAAGAAGACACATAAAATTGATCAAAATTGTAATATTCTTTGAATCATTTTCCTCGTTATTTCCGGATTGATCTAATTAATATTGTAGTTAATTGCAAATGTAATAAATGTTAAATATGTAATGTAATTTAATATGTAACGCAGAAATGATGAGAGAAATCTAAGGTAATCAGTTCAAATTGAACTTCATACATTATTACATTCTACCCTCACAGTTATATTTCAAATTAAGCATTAGGGATGGGAAATTATATGATTGTTTTCGTTGAGCTACATTGATCATCATTTCTGTGGAAGCAAATACTATTAACTCACTAATTTAGCTTATTAGTTACTAATTTAAGTTACTAATTTAGGCACTGATTTAATTCATAAAATAATTTTACAACTTAAATATGCTTTTCATTCTAAACAAAAAGAATAAAGAAAAATGAAAGAAGATGAACAGTTAATGCAAAAAATATAATCAAAGAAGAACTTTATACAAACCAGAGAAACGATAATTTCGCATAAAAATTAAGTTTCTGAACTTTTCAGCATTTCATTTTAACTTTTCATCTCGTTATTACGCAGTGTATTAACTTTGCACACAAATTGGTGTGTGAGATTTTTTTATCAGCTTCAGCTCACCAGGCCCGTACTCAGGATTTTGTTTCGAGGGGGGTGGGGGGGCACAGATTCAAAAGTAATATCATCAAATGTCGATAATTGTTTATACATATAGCACAAAATGTTTTGCTAAATGAAAAAATAGCAAAATTTTTGTATCGGTTGTTTCTTTGTGCCTATCTTGTTATTCTTCAGAATATCATACGTAAAAATTTACAAAAAACTGAACTTTCTAAAATTTCGGAGGGGGCCAGGGCCCCTCGCTCCCCCCCCTGGGTACGTGCCTACAGCTCACTAAAACAAATTAAAAACTATAAAATAATCATCTATATTTTCTGCGGATAATAAAATCTGTTAATTGAATAAAAAAGGATCATTTTTCTCTATTTTCTCTTTTCTACACATAAAATACATTTTTATTTTGCGAGTAAGATTATAAATAATATGACGTTTAATTCACAGCTTATCTTTTCGGAAACTGCAATGAGAAAAAAGCCAATTTTTTATTTTTATTGCTTGGCACGAGAGCACTGTCCACATTTTATTTGGTAAATCCGAGTTACTTTAACAAATGAAGCTTAATTTACTAGCCGTCTAATGAGTGTGCCTTTCAAGAGTGCTTGAGCATAAAATACGTGCAAGCTGTTACGGCATTCCCATTATGAGGGACTTAAATTTCACCGCATTTTTTTCTTCTTTCATTCTTTTTTCCCTTCTTTTTTCTTCAGTTTAATTTTTTTATGTAAAGAGCGATAAAGTTTGCAAAGCGGTTAGATTAAAGCTAGGATAGTGAATCGTTTACACAACTAGATGCATGGGAGGAAATTAAATATGCCAACTTCCAAGCTGATAGGTAATTGAAGGATGGGTATTAATGCCAGATTGTGTGCTGTGGGATAATATTAAAATTGAATTTGACTGATAACATTATTATGATGGTTTTCGTTTCACATTGTAAACTACTAAAATCTATCATAAATTACATAAATAGGAGTTTATTAAAAATGTCATTATTCATTTAACTATAATTAACAGGATGTTAGTAAAATGTTATCTATACTAAAACTAAAATATATGTACGTATAGTGTTTGAATGAAAAAGAATTTTATGTTTATATAAATTCAAATATTTAATTTCTTAAATTAATTGCATTCTATTATTTTTTTCTTATTATATACGTTCTTATTTACTCAAACCCATGAAATTTTACTTGCGCGTAAACTGATTTTATTGATCCTGATATTGCTGCGTAGCTCGGGATCTCTTCCAAGTCCAGGCAATGTTAACCACACCCTTCAAAAAACTACATCTGGGAATATCTCGAGACATTTCTGAACGACTGATTTTCAATCTCGTTACACTCTCGAACGTGTTGAACGAATCCCTAGCAATTCCCTTTTACGCGACAAAAGCCAGACGCGTCACAATGAAACTTTTCACGGAACTCTACGTATTATATTTTCAATTTTAAGAATCAAAATAACCATTTTCAAGTGCAAATCGTCTTTATTGAAAAGGTAAACAAGTGAAAAATTGAAAGAGGAACAGAATTACACAATAAAGAATTTGAGAGCTTTTATATATGTTCAATTTTGAAAAAAATGTTAACAAACATTCAATTGCTTATGAAATTAAAAATTAATAAAGAAACCAATTTAAAATATATCTATATCTATAGCTATATATACATATATAGCTATATAGATTTATTACTATCTGGTCTAAACTTCTTTCAAATATTTTGTGGAAATTTTTATTTGAAGAGAAAACTTGCCATTATTTCAGCTCGTCAACATTTGTCTTTTATTTTATGAGAACATGTAAATCAAGACCGCTTTGAAATTTTCTCTTGAGCTTTCAAGTTTGAAAGGGACATTTTTATTCATAAGAATACCTAAGTACACTGTATTTTAACATCGTTTGCCTTAGCGAAGTACATATTGATTCTTTTTTAAAAAAGTGAAATAAAACTCAAAATCAAATAATATAAAGATTTATACTAAAAATTGATATTTTTTATTAGATCTTTTTGGAAGATCGTTTCCTTCGCAACAGTTAATTTTTTAAAAATGTAATTTCATATCAGATCAAGTTTGTTTACTGAAATTAAGCAGAATTGAAGAAAATTGTAAAAATTATTTGAAAAATTAATAAACTGGGAGGTAAAGCTGAAAAGCATATTGAAAATAGAGGCGTTGAAATCTCACTCCTCATTCAGAGGAGGTGTGCTTTCAATGTGTGGACTATTACAAAGTCTACACTTTGTGTACGCATCTCGAGCCTTGATTTGATTTGAGAGTGCAATCAGTGTGCTTATTATTGAACGTAGCTTCGAGGTAAGCATCCGACTACCATTGTGAAAGGAAAGCCTGTCTTCCTTGTCTATCTGAAATGAAGGTTTAGGTACACACACATCAACATGTATAGGTTAATTACTAATTTACAAAAGAACAGCTACTGACGTACTTTGACGTATATAAAAACGTATGAACTATACATGAACTTGTTATTGAAGGTGCTACAACTTTGTTATTGCCTCTAACTTCATTTCCCATGAATTTCCTTGAAATGAAGGTTTTTCACCTTTCCAGAGAAAAAATAGAAGGTAGAAAAATAATAAATGGACAGAAATATATTTTTTTTAATTATTATTTATATTATACTACACATTCTCAATCATTTTTATAATTTCGAATTTCTAGACCAAGATTTTCGCCATAAACCTTTAACTTCATAGTTTTTAGTAAAATTTTTGTTGGTTTATCGATGCTTGGAGTTTATAACAGCACTTAAACATTTTATACTTTTTGCCTATGAGTGTTTCCCTTTGAAACGCGCTTGTCATTTGATAGCAGCTCTAGATAAAGGGCCAGATAGGTTTATCTTTCCTTTCTCGATATAGTTTCATGTTTCGTTATAAGTAAAAATAATGTTCATCATTAATTAACTTTCAAGATTATTTATAATTTTTATATAAATTTATTATAAATTAATTAGTTATGTTAATTTTATTAATTAGTGCAAACACTTTTTCTTGGCCAATATGTATTCTAGAAAGGTCTCTCGATGTTTCCTCGTCGAATTAGATACGGACTTTCTTCTGAAAGTACGTGCTTCTTAACAAAGTATTCGATAAGCAAGAAAGCTAATATCGATTTTCACGGTGTCACGGTGCATGGAATTACCTACAGGAAAACCATTTTCATTAAGATATATATCTGAATTAAATAAACCCCAGTTCCTTATCTATCTATATATTGTACATAGTGATATCAGAGGTGAAAATTATAATTTCGTTGAAGTCATTAATTATTCTAAGAGTTTAGTTAACTTGGTAACGTATATGGGCATATCTCTACAATTTTTCATTTTCAGCATTTTCAAAAAAAGAAAAATAATTTAGTGGCACAGTCCTCCAATCGATCTTATCTTCTTTTTTAGGCCTTAAAATGAGAGGAAAAATTTTGGAAACTCAGTTTCCGAGCTCGGTACGTAAGTGAAAGCGAAAAAAAAAATAAATTAAAAAGGTTATGAAACTATCAAAAATAATGTAGTAATTTTAAATCAATAATTATTTGTATTCTTACACATATACTTACACATTCACACATCCACAGGAATACACTATATGCTACGATTACTAAATTACTAAATGTTCATAGTTTGCTAGGATGTCATAAATAATAAAAATCCATCATTCGTTGTATAGAAGGTGAAATACTTTAGAATGTTTTGGCACGAAACGAAAACAAGTTTCAAAGAAGCAAAGATATTTTTGGGGTTATCAAAGAGACTTTACGGATAACTTCATGTCATCAAAGGAACTGTTTAAATTGTATTTTTTTGTTCAAATTTTGACTTCTCAGAATTATTGCCTTGAAAACTCATTCGGACTTCGTTTACGCAGTAACCGATTTACCAACACATTATACAAGTGTGGAAGTACAGTTTTCCAACATAAAATTCTACCCAGCTATTGATAAACAAGTGTGCCAGCCGAAAAAATGATTTTTTCCCTTGAGTTTCCTTTCCGATACTATTTTTCTAAAAGCCCATACTCTGGATCTATTATAGGCACATGTTTCATTTTGGTGTCATTTTATAGAGTAGGGCATGTAGAATACGGTGTTTTTTTAATTTATTTCAAAAACCAAACGGTAAAAAAGTTACGGGGAAAAAAGCAAATTTGAGATAAATTTCAATAATTTATCATCACAACTTTGGGAATTTTTTAAAATTTACACATGGCAGGCACACCTATCTAAAATATATTTTTCGTATATTAATATACGTAAGAACACTGCAAAAAATGTTCAGCCCCCAAAAAATTTCGGTAAGAAAAATACAGCGCGTGAAAAATTGTAAAGTCATAAATCACCACATTGACTTATAGTATTTTAGGTGGTTTTAGGGATTGTAACGAATGGATAATAGTTCAAATCGATTGAAACACTACAGTAACCCTCAAAATAGTATATTTTCTTGGGAAAAATCGATATCAAGTGTAGCTTTTCTTCTCGATTGTGGGCGAAACTGTGCATCATCACAAAAATGAAAAATTGTAGAGATATGCCCATATATGCATTAATTATCTCTAAATAAATTAATACTACTTTTTTACTTGAAGATACATAAAATCCGATACGATAAAGTACTAAAATACTCAATAACTCCTGAAGAATCCTATAAATTCGAAATTAATTATCGCCTTCGAGCTCGTAAATAAATAACGAGGTCATAGTAGCCAACTCAGGGGACATCTAGATAAACTCTCTGCGTGGATATGCAGTAAAATTGATGAGGAAAAATCTTATTAAGAAGAGATAGGAGATTTTAAAGGCTTCATAGGACGTAAAGAAGGAGGAAAGATTGGTTGATGTAGAAATGTAGAATAAGATGCCTTCCATTGGTTAAGGGCTGGACTCGACCTCGGGGACACTTGACTCTTCTCTCAGAGTGACATTCCAAACCCCTTTGCCTCCTCGAGTCCTCTTCAACAATCCTCAGTTCTCGAGCTTCAGTTGAGTACTAGACAGTCACCAGTTCTGCGACTCTATATACATATACATATTCATACATATATGTCAAAGGGAAGTATTGCACAAGTTAAGCTATATGGCTGTGGTTTCAAGCCTTGAATACAGGCTCAGAATTGGATCTCTTATTGAAAGCAATTTCTTTCCCTTGATAGAACTCAAGTCGGCATTGTTGTCCCAATATGTATTATGTATTCACTTCTTATGTGATTCGAAACTCTCTTCATTTTTCGAACTAATATTTAGATAACATATGTGGTCGACTTTTATTTATCGACCATTCAAGGTGAAAATATTATTTTTATGGGAAAAAAAAAGAAGAAATTGAAAATGTCGACCCCACGCGTAGGAATTTCCATCGAAAAAAGAAGGCAACGACAGTCATTGTACGTGATCGCCTACAAGGAAATAAGACGTGCGCGTATTGTATAATTCTATGGTCTAGAAATAGTACTGCGAAGAACCTGCGTCAGGGTCGTTCTCCGCTCGGCGGTCAGCAAATGAGCTCGTGATTTTTCGACAATACTTATAGATTTCCTCTATTTGCATGCGCGCCAGTGTGAATGGACGAGCAACCGAAGGTGAACTGAACAAGAAGCATGAAAAAGTGAAAAAAATGAACAGTTTTTACGTTAGCTGTGCGAAAAACAAGATGTCACCTTTCGCTGTAATATTCTCAATGTGTGAATTTGTTTTTGTTTTTCATATCACACGAACGAGTATTCGGATGCCAAAAAACCAGCACGTGTATTGTATATCCCAGTCGAGGGGCTCGCCTTAATTACCTAATAATAGCCATCCAATTTGGTGTCCTGTTGGCTTACGCAGCAACTCATTCAGAACGACTACGGCTTCCAAAAAACGCGTTTTATTGTTTTTTAATCAAAAATGGCAAATATTGTACTTCTGCACACCTGAGTTTTGATTAAATCGCGATTCGAAGCAGATCTGTTTACACTTTGCAGATTTATGCACAATGTTTTTTAAATATTATTATAATATATTATATATTATATATATATATATATATATATATATATATTATATATTTTTATATATTATTATTGTTCTTAGTTTAAATTCATTGAAAAATGAATATAAAGAGAATTTTCTGGAATAAAAATGGAATCTGTCAAATTGTAAAATATTCTCGATAACGAAAGTAAATATACGATACGTAGTTGATTTATTAACCGGTGCAATAAAATGCGTAACGTCCGGGTTTTCTACATGAGCATGATTTAATCCAGGTCATTTTACAAATAATATTTTAAAATTGAATTTTCCAGAACAGACATATTAACGTCAAAATTGACAGAATATCATTACAAAGTTGTATATCAATGACCGAGCCTTCAGGGCTTGGTACTTATAGTGAATATAAATGTCAGAAAAGCGTGCCAGCGATAAATACCTGCCGCTGCTTCGCACAATTACTGAACTAAGAAGTGAGGAAGTTTGCAGAAAAAAAAAAGGTGGAAAATTAAATTTTCCCCAACAGTAGGTCGTTCTGGAAAGTCACGTTCGGTGCACCATCTAGGTGTGGTAGAAGAGGGTAGACAGAGAGGAAATGACCTAGAACAAGAAATGTTTATCTTGCCAAATAATATAATGACTAACAATAAGCATAAGAATAGGGCTAAGGGTAAAAATAAAATGAAAAGATTGAATAACACAAAATTATTATAGAATTAACATTATTATAAATTTTTGTTCTATTGTGACTCTGTTATTAACTGGCTTCTCGACATTCAATTATTTTATTAACCACCTCGATATATAACAGCCTAGAAATAATTACATTGTAATCGAATTAGGGTTGATCTACGTAGACTCCTTAATTAGAACTTTTAGAATTTAATAGAATGCTCTTATGTCAACATAAATAAAGAAATCAAGAATTAAAGAAACTTCACATTCTCGCATATTCTAAAAAGGAATGACTGCCGATAGTTTAAAGTGAAAAATCCTACGAGAATCTCATAAATTAATTTGATAATCTTCTAAAATCCCTTAAATAAAATTTTAATAGTGTACTTAGCTCTGAAAAGTTATGGAAGGTTTCAGACGTGGAGTTTTGTGCGAAATGGTGTAAGCCTTGGATCACGAAGCTTTAACTTTCTAACAGTAGTAAAGAGCCATGCTAGGTCAGGCACCTCTCCTCAGTCAGCAAACAGGTTTAGCTCTAGCGCTATTGTATAGTGAGAAATCAATTTATTGTCTATTTTTAATTCCCATATATACTTCCCTTCCCCATTCGAATTCACTCACAAATCAACCTAACTGTAGGATTCAAATCGATTGATTATTGTAAGCAGATATTACATAATATTCTTAAGGATTTCGTGGCTTATAATTTGGCGAACAAGAGAAAAGTTGAAGGATTGCAAATTATTTAATTCCCATACAATTTTGAAATAATATTCATGAGGCTTTTTATGGAGACTAAAAAACCTGGAAAGCTCTAGGGAGGTGTGAAGGCTCAAGAAGTTTTTAAAAGTTTCTGAAGTTTCTCAACTATCAACTAATTAATTACCCTTTTTCAATTTCAATAATGTAATAACGGTGATATGTACAAGAACATTTTTATAATAATAGGTACATCAGTAAATAATTATTAGTTAAATAACAATGTGGTTCTAAGAAAAAATTGTTATTAAAGTTTTTATTTTTAAACGCTATTTAATAAACGAAGTTTTCATAAATTTGAGATGAGAAGAGATAAAGTTGAGCTATTACTCGTCGCAACGTCGTTTTGTAGAAAACTGTTTCCATTACGGAATCTCCGGACTTGATCCGGATGGCTTTCTCGTCAGACTCGTTTCCGTTGAAGAGGCAAAACTGTCACCGATTGACCGATAATTGTGTAGCCTTCATTGCCTTCGTACCTCTATAATATATTTTCCACACCGACACCACGAGATTCTTCCTTTGATATCACTATATCAATATATATTGATATATATTGATTAATGAATATTTTCAGCTTTTCCTTTTCTCGATTTGTCTTCTGAAAGTTAGTCTATTCTATTTATTCACTCAAATTTTATATATAGAACTCTAAGAAAAACACACAGAAAAGTGAAATATTGACTGTGGGAAATATCAAAGGTTACTGTGAATTATATATATTATTGTCAAATACGGTCACTTTCGATTGAGAAGTTTTTATTGTGTTAAATATAAATGATTTATATTGAGAGCTGGTTTTCTCGGCCTACTTTTCGCGATCTGTAAAAATTTATTTAATTAAAATATTTATTATTACATATTATGTAATATCTCTATTAACCAACAATGTATTTAGCAGTGGACTTTAACTTTATATACAACTTTGCGGATGTATGTTTTCTGTTACTATTATTTGCTTACGTTTCGTTGAGTGAGTTTACTTTCACCATAAGCCCCTGTAAATTGTGGTGACTTCCTATGACCTGGATTCCGGTACAATGCCTTTAAATCTAACTCACCCCCATCAGCAAACTGGTTTCCGACATTGCAAAGAATGCGGATCTGTCGCGAAACGAATCGTACTTCGTAATTTTCTCGCAAACGCGAAAATATCGCAAACTTTTGGAAGTTCTGAATTTTACTTGACCTGATTATTCAAATAAAACTTATGATAAAGTACATTTCGGGATTTTAACAAACAATGGAAAAAAAGAATGGAGTGAAATGAGTACAAGTGTTTTGTTAGGAGAAGTAGAAAAGATGCGAAGTCTGGAAAAAGTAGTTAAAACTAGTGGAAGTGGTAAAGTATTATGCAGATGAGCTTTAGTGAAAAGAAGCAAGAGAGAATGTAATTATTAACAAGGTATGTTAATTCTTATGTTTGCAATTAGTTGGGATACATAATACGCATAATTGACGCACAAAGGCGAAAATACTGTACACTGAAGGTATAGACACTGGTTGCTCAAACTTTGTAATAGAACGGGTCAAAGGTAAATACCTGCGCTACTTCCGTTCATCACTTTGTCCTGAATTATTGAGCTAGCCAGATTGCCAGACGATTTAATCGTAGGAATGTATCGAGTAAATATTGCTTCTTCCTCCCACATGAGCATCCACTTGTTATACTTAAAAATAGATCATCACACAAAAAGGAATAAAGCGCACTGTGCACTCAGGATGAAGTACATCATGCAAAATTTTGATTGCAGCAGCTGACCCTATTGATCGTTTTATTTTCGATCTACAGTTTGATAATTAAAAAGGACGATTCAAAATACATTTGGACAAATGTAAGAAAAGGTGAAGGTCTCGATTTCATGATTTTTTTTTAAATAATTCGTACTTTCATAAAACTTTTATTCAGAGTCTCATCAAAAGTTTCTTACGATTTCTTTTTAATCAGGGTACATGTGTTTTCATGTGAAACAGTCGTTTGATTCTGTTAGGTATTCGAATTCATCTCGAGTGCGGATCCCTATTCGATTTGGTTTCGGTTTGCATTAGCTTAGGCGCCAGGTCACGATGTGCAGACAGATTCGGTTACGAGAAGCAAGGCGATATGAATAGCAAAACGAAAATTTTATATACAGCGCGCCGCGTAAACAAACTCAAAACTCGAAGATAAATCGCATTACAAACTTGTATACACTTTCATGTATAAATTTACTGAAAAATTTGAATGCATTACATATACAATGATATATATTTATGGATACAAAGATCATAAAGTAACTTTTTTCAGAAGTAATTTTAAATGTGTTCAAGGGTGTTAACGAATATTTATATGTACTAAGATAGAAAATTGTGTTGAAAATGCGCCATTCTGAACTATCTGGAATGCACGGATGTCGATAGAGTACCATTTTTCATATGTCGAAAGCCAATTTGATACGAAGTCACTGCTGTCATGACTGCAAGACTTCTTAGTGCATCCACTTGTAAGTCGAGCGGTGAACTCTTCAACACAGAGCTATCTTCTCTGTTTCCGTAGTTCTGAAAAATTCGGGGAGATCCACTTCTTTCCCTCTTTTATCCCTCCTTTTCCTTCTACTCCTTTTCGCCCACACCTTGCCTCGTCTCCCGTTCCCTTTTCCGAACAAATACTTTCTTCTATAGACGCCATGATACGGGAAAGAACGACTGCAAACTTTTCCTCAGTCTCGCTTTTATACTCCTCTCTTTGTTGCTCTTCTATCTTACATTTCGTAGATGGGAAGATGCCTGGGCTCATGAGTACGTGACCTCACGGGTCAAACAGAATCAACGTTCACTAACCTTTTCTACTCTTTCAGACTGGGCCTTTTTACTTAGAAAGAGTTGTTGTTTAATAGATTTGTTAATGAAAAAACTATGCGATATGAAGAATGAAAGAAGATCTGCATACTGAGGTCTGAATACTGAGTTCTGAATGAATAAGTTCCATAATGCTCCTTATCAATTTACGCAAATTCGAAAAAATCAAAAGTGTACATCCAGATATTATGATCAGAGTTTAATTATTGCGTTATTGTTCTACCAATGGCCTACCAATTCCCTACACAATGGAATCGAATGGCAATGTGTCACTCGCCATTCATTCTATGAGATGAGATTCAATTTTCGTATCGATTCTCGCCTTTAATGCACAAACCCACGAATTCATGTCGCTCATACATTTGTCCGGAACAGTAATAATTCATTTGTTTGCATACCCAGAGTTCAATTCTGCAATTAACGCGAAACTCAATTGCTTTATCAGTATAATACTCATATGCTTAATATGATTTCAAAAACTTAGAAGTTACTTGAGGTAACTAGAATAACATAACCAGGATGAGGCGCATGAATATTCCCCACATCCTATACTTTCCCTAATACTTAATTTACCGAAATTCGGAATTATAAAAATTATTTCAAATAGTATAGGTAAAGACCCCTATTTTATGCGAAGCGCATGAGCAGAAAAAATTGTCTCTAAGTATAGGAAATATCAAAATTAGGGAATATTCATGCGCCTCAACTGGAATTTGGAATCAATTAAGGCTAATTAGTTGATTCCATATTCAAATTAGAACCTTTATTTAGTAATTTGAACTGTTAATTTAGTTGTCTTGTTTGACGATAACTTTCCTAATACCAAAATCACTGCAACTGATATGCTGTACGAATAATACAAATTTCAAATATTAACTGAAATGTTATTACATTTACCATTGACCTCTTTGAATTATGTATTTGACATTTCAAATTATCGTAAGCAAGACTGCAACTATACAAATATTATTACGAATTGTAATTGCGGCCATGCAATGCAATAATGATCACCATTATATTTCATGATGCGTCATTCAGAGGTTTGCATCCCTTCTATGCCTTCATTATAGCTTTTACTGTTGCCGTCATGTGCACGTGATTATATAGTACTCACTACAGAATCCTCTTTTTGCTGTCACTATCTTCGTAATGACGTGTCAATCGGCAAAAAATCTCCCCTTAGAGGTTCCAATTAATGTTACTCTAATTATTATTAAAAATAGGATAGAGAGCATTCATTACTAGAACTTAGAATGCGAAAATAGATTCTGTAAAGTACTACGTAGAAGATTATATATTTATAATTTTCTTGATTTTATTTGAAATCATTTAGTAAAAAAAAATAATAAAATAAACGTTTAAAGGTATTTTAGTGTATTTAGATTCTGGTTCTTCACAGAGATTGTTTTTCCTTTGTGCCCGAAACGACGTTTTTCCCTTTGGTTTTTCTAGCTTTCAGAGACAACTCGTTGCTGAAGCCATTGATATTTAAATTTGTCTCGTTAAAATCCGATTACAGGGAAAATAAATTTCAGAGTAGAAGTTTTCAGTCAAACTCGTTCTACTTTTCCCCTTTTCCGTTACACCAACGATCTGAGAATTGAGATTTATCAGGAGAAAAGTCTTAAGTTTGAGTGTCGGAAAATCGAAGGTTATACTATACTAGTGATATCGACATATTGGAACTTCACTCTCCATAAGGATTTCCCCATTCCCCACATCTTATAGTGAAGAGGACCAACACCCCGTCGAATAAATGTCCATCTCTTCAGAAAACAAGTTTCTAGAGCCAATCATTGTCAAGGAAAAAAAACTCTTGAAGCCCGGAAAATATTTTTCGAATGATTGTTTATGCAATTTATTATTGATGTTTAGTTATAAGTAAATAGTGTTATAATTATAGATTTTAGTTTCTTATAGTTTTGTATTCTATACAAATCATCACGAAATTCATTTTCGAGCAAAAATATCAGATCTCAGATGTTGTTATAGAAAAGGTATTTTCATCCAGTCTTCATGTTAGCAGCAAATCTCAAGATATTCGGCCTTTTGCCTTTCATTGTTTTACTGATTCTTTTTGTATGAGAGCAAATAGGAAATTTCATCATATTTGCACAAAGGAAGCACTCTCTGCAACCTGAAGGGGAACTATGGTGACATGTGTAAAAGGATAAAGAACATCTGCATTCATTTTGAGAAAATTCAAAAAGGACTCTATTTTACTATTCTATTTTTCTATTTCTAGACATATGAAATGATTTGATTCAATATATATCTCAAGATTTTCGATCAGTCGATTATTCAATCAATCCAATAATATTATAAATAAATAAAGAGTTAAAAGTTCGTCAAGTGAAGAGATTAGGAACTACTCTTAGATTTCCTTTTTTTTCTTTTATTAGACTTTCTTTTCTTAAGGCTTGTTTCTTTCTTTGCAATACGACACAAGGGAGTTGTTTTTCCTGTGCAATATTTGTAGTAAAACAAAATAAGAAAATAGGGGGACTTTTTAGAACATCCGGTTAGCTAGAGTAGTAAAACTTAGACATTCGAATTTATAGACTCCCAGGAGTGTATCCTTTCTATTCCGACGAAGATGGTTTTAAATTCAGTGGAGAGAAAAGCAAGCGAGATTTTCATACCAATAATTCTCTAAAAAACATGTGTTCTTGCGAGAGGAAAATTAAAAACTTGTTCTACTTTATGGAAAACGGAAAAGCTCAATTACATCTTCTATTTGATTAGCATTGGAAGATAATACATTTTAATTAAAGTTTCAGTTCATTTAAGTTTAGCAATTAAGATTATAGTAGATTACAATTATGAGAGAAAAACTTGTGTTCGATTTACCGCACCGATGAATATAAACCGAGACTAAAGTCCTACCTATTAATTTCCTCTTGCTTGGAGCGATTTTCCTCTAAATACCGAACACTTGAAAGCGATGTTAGTGTCAGTTTGCTAAAGAAAAAGCCTTTCCGATTAAATTCAAAGGGGATTCCCGGAGGGCGTCACACCGAACCTTCTATATGAGATCCCGGTGGAACCATGCATTATGCGACCGAAAGATGAACGACACGTCACACGAACTCTAGGTTACAGGTATATCCAACACACCGGAAATATAGCCCGTCTCGTCTTCCCGTAAATTACAATATTGGATAAAAAGTTACTACCATGGGTGTATTCATTCTGTTAAAAAAATTCCAGCATCCCAATAACACAATCCTACCAAAATAAGGTATAAGGGAAAAGGTATAACTCTGAAAAGCATTTTCTATCTTTGAGATTAGGTGGAGTTTTTACGACACTCTTAAAAATTAATTAATCAATTAATTAATTAAAATTTTATCTTGTAATGTCTTTTAATAGATCTGTCAATTTTTATTTTGAAAAAAAAAACAAATTTTTAACAATCCAAACATTAGATTGCCATTGAATCATAGATTGAATCAGCATTCTGTTGAATTTTCCTGAAAATAGTTTTGTAACACCATAAATTCTGCAGGATATTTTTTTTCATCGAATAAATCTTTTTGAAGGGCAGATAGATAACAAGAGCATAGATGCTCAAGAGAGAAATATTTCCACCCTCGTTTTTCCTCATAAGATCTAATTTCTCCTTTGATTTGTCTCCCCCCGCTTTTATTATACAATAATAGTCAATGTCAATCATTACTGCTCCTGTAAAAATGTTCATCAAAATTGATACTTTAATCAAATAATGGATTTATCGTGGAAGGAATCTTTAAGTTGAGGCTATGTAAACATTTGCTATAAGAGAATTTCCTTTCCACCATAATTTGCACGACGATTTATAACTTTTTATATATAGGCGATGCCTTAAGAGAAGGGTATTATCTAATTCCTTGTTTGTTACAGTAAAGTACCGGAAAGCTGTGTTCGCTTCCGGTGCTTTGTTAATATTCCAGCGAAGCTTACACTCTCCTGCTTCGAATTTAGGTCATAGAAAGTTCCGAGTATTGTAATTGAGTTCTTCCTTCAAATAAAAAAAAAACATTTCATAAAATACCTCAAATTTTAGTTCACAAAAAAAGTACCACTTTATCCAGGTTTAAACATATAATACCTATTATTCAAAACTTTCTTTCTACATGATACTTTTAAAAGTGCACGACAAAGTGTACTGGATAATCTCCAGGGATTTTTGGGCTCAAAGCCAATTGAATCCCTTTTATCATCCGAATTTGGAGGTACTACAGGAAGAAAGATGGATATTCAACGTTAATATCTTGAATGGAGCCATCTAAGTGAGAGTCATCTAAGATATTCAGTTTAAGTAACTGAATATTCAACCTAAATATCTGGATACTAAGTTTAGGATGAGTATCTACACTGTTAAAAATGTTTGCAAAATTAATATACTTTTAATATACATTTTGTAAAGTCATTTGCATAAATACCGTAAATTAAATTTAATATATTACCATATGTTTCAGAATTAATATAAAACCATATTAAAATTAATATAGGGTATATTAATATTAATATAAGATATATTAATATTAATATAAAGTATATTAATTTTAATATGGTTGTATATTAATTCTAAAACATAATGGTACATTAAATTTAATTGACGGTATATGCAAATGACTTTACCACAGTATATTAAATTTTGATCAGTTTTTTTTAACAGTGTAGATATTTAGGATGAATATATTTGTAATTCAATTTCTTCATGCATAATTTTTAAGTCGAAAAAGTATTACTTCTGCTTCATGTCCTTTTCAGAAGAAGCCTATTGTGTCAAGTTGGTTCCTATCGATATGAATTTCGTGTCGCGCGATGTGAGAAATCTCGCCTATTATTCGCGATCTCCAGAGGCAATTATCACTGAATATGCGATCCTTGTAAAGATAGAATATGGATATTATTATATATTGATGTCTCTATAGATATACATTATACCTGATATTCTATAACTTCAAAGTTTAAGTACCTCTTCACTTCCAACGTATTTACTATCCTCATAATGAATCTATTGCAATGTATATCGACCACACCTGCTGGCACTCGAAATATTCATATAACAGGAACAGGAAATTGCTATTTGAAATATGAAGTTCTTAGATTTTTTATTTTAATGTATACTTTTAAATGGAGGAGATTATTGCAGATAAAAGGAATTGGAAAGGATAAAAGGAAGGATTTTCTTCCTGTTTTCTCTTTATAACATATTATATCACTCATATACATAAAACAATTTTCCTTTTCTTTTTCATTCTTTGATTTTTCGTATTCTTTACAATCATTAGAACCTTACATATATTATTGATTTCAAAAATTCATATATTAAAGCAGACGAAAGTGGGTCAAATAATAGAGCTGAAACCTGTTAGGGCTTTATAAGGTTTAAGAGAATTTATCAGTAGGACCTTCTTGGAGAACCCTTCTTGATTTCCATATGAAGTGGCAGCTGATCACTGGAACTCCCAACCCAGTGGCTGACCAAAACCGCCTGATCTACTTTTCGATTTAAGCGACTGCACGTGCTTCGCATATTTTTCCGGGAAGAAATCGATTTTTATTTCATCGGTAAATAAAAAGTTAATTTCTGTTAAAAAACTTAACTCAAATGAATCAATTTATCAAATTTAAATACTTTTATTTATTAATATATTTTTACTTTAAATTACCACTCGACAAGTACTTTTACTCTTTGTATATAAGGAAGTAAATGTACTTCAAGGTATTTGTGATATTTTCTTTATTTTGAAAATTACGAGGACTTAAGCGACTGACATAAAACAAGTATTGTTGAGTGGTACTGCAGCTTTTACTGTAAATTCCATTCTTAAAGTTTTATGAGATATTTCAAATGTTATAAGTTTTTAGTTCATTTTGTGTCGAGAGTTTTTAACGCACAGTTAAAAAACACGTTTTTCAGTTATCGTAAATAAAAGTCTAGATAGTGTTAAAAAAGATACGATCGAAGCTTAAAAATTCCGGAAACTGAGAATATTTCTGAGAGAGTGGAGAATGACAGAAATGTATGGCAAATATTCATTATGTAGTAATAGTAGAGCATTTCTCAAGTAATTTCGGCAAGGAACGACCTACAATCTAGTATGGCGGTAATGTTGACGCTATACAAGAATGCAGAGGCGAGCAAACTACTGATTCATATTTGATGTGCCAGAAATGTCGTGAGCCTAGAATACCAGAGGAGCCAGAACCAGCACGGCATACGTTCGTACACACTACATGAAACGTATGATACGTGTAACCTATATATGTAACGGACGCCGGCAGATTCAAGGTGACTCCACAAACAATCCTAAGCCGCCGTTCCGCTCCGCGTTACGCGTAAGTTGCGCGTATGTTTTAGTTGCGAAGTAACTAGTGCCAACCTCCGGCCAGAAATGTAAAAGTTACTAGGTATGAATGAGGCCGTCACAAATTTCACAAGTATTAAATGAATTTCTAAAGTACACATTCGTACATTGTTAGAAATTCATTTAATACTTGTGAAATTTGTGACGACCTCATTCATACCTAGTAACTTTTACATTTCTGGCCGGAGGTTGGCACTAGTTACTTCGCAACTAAAATATACGCGCAACTTACGCGTAACGCGGAGCGGAGCGGCGGCTTAGGATTGTTTGTGGAGTCACCTTCATGGACCAAATGGCGCCGTATCGTCGCTATTCCATCGTCGCTAACACCGCTATTTCACTTTCTGAAAAAAAAAAAAAAAATCGAAAAACAAAAATGCAGAAGCACTTTCCCGTGAATGAGATCGCTTTCGACGTTCAGGGTTGTAGTTTGCTAAAAGCTATGCCGAGAGGGCATTATAGCGAGATGTTCAGCCAGCCGTAAAATTTAGGAGGCTTGAGTTTATCAGCTTTCAGAAAATAATTTGTGGGATCGTAAAATCTAATGTTCTGATAAATTAGAATTTAAAGATGCAGTGAGGAGTCGTGAATAGCCAAAATGTTTTCTTTTTTCAATAAAACTTGTGGTGCGAAAAGACGATAAATAATTATGTAATCTGGGAATTAAAGTTGATCAGAGTGTCGTTTTTTGTTATTCGTATGTTTATATTTTTTATATTTTCTTATGATATCGTAATCCCTCGGCCCATATGGCTTAAAATTGCAAATTATTTCTGGAGCGTAACTGCGATTTCAAATAACGGTCAAGATTCGAAAACAGAGGCCTCCCCTGACCCAGTTGGCATAGGTGTTGCTGGATGAGCTTTTTTAGTGGAAACAGGTGTTATTGAAGATGATCTTTCAATAAAACTAGCCCCATCTTCTTTAAAAATTCAGAATCACAATTGATTATTATTTCAAGAAAGACAAAAAAAGCGACCTAAGGTCTTCAATTTCTTTTCAACAGAGCATGAAAATAATATGGGTGGTTCTTTTCTTATTTTTCTCTTTTCTGATACAATTACCTTGGCTTTGATACGGTAAGCCACCAGAATAAAAAGAAATGAAGAAGCGGTGACCCCACTAACAATCCAAGAATTACATGCAGTGACGGATCGATTCTAAAGCATTCGGATTGTACAATGCCAACTAGGAAGATATATTTTTATTATTTCTCTAAATTAAATATTTTTATAGAAAAATCTTTCATGAACTCATTCAAATTTACGAGCTTTTTGTTCCTGACCCAGGGAAGTTTTATGAAGTTTTATGTCTGCAGTAGGAATATAATTTATTGATACTGTGGATAAAACTGAATCTCTTAAAAATTCCAGTGCATCTTCGTGTTTCTTCTTGAGAATTCATAACTTTTCATGAAATAGGGTAAACTTTTTAATTCATAATATGTGGTTATACACAATGTGGCTTTAACATCAATACTCAAAATATTGACAGCTGACTTTGACCAAGCTTATTCAACGAAGCAATTGAACTCTTCGAAAACCTTGACATATTTGTTTATGGTCTTGGGTTATCTCCAACATACGCTTTAGATCAATTGCTAATATACGAATTACAAATGCTATTCCAGAAATTGACCTCGAATCTAATTTTATTTTGAAGTTATGTTCTCGATTTGTCTCTCTCTTTCTCATAAATCTAATGCAACTCTAGATATAATTATTATTAAATTAGATAAACAATGAAGTAGATATTCTGAAGTAGTTGAAAGCTAAAACTGTTTTTCAGATACCTAATAGTAAATATATCTATACCTAATATATCTATACCTAATAGTAATTATATAATAGGAAAATGTCCTTTAATGAGAACATAAAACCTTGTGTTTCAGCAGTAATTCTTTTATGTTTTACGTACTAAGAAATATTATATCTGGAAGAAGTCTTTGTATAAAAGTTATTACGTGAATATAGTTATAAGTTGAGACAAAGGTAAAACAGAAAATTTTCAACGCTTTTTGAGGAGAAAAGGTCTGTGAAAGAAAATCATTTCAATATTTTAAACCATTGTAACTGCTTTCAACGAAACGTAAATGGTAGTACAGAATGTTTCTCTCGGGTATTTTAATAAGAATATAAAACTAAAATTTGTAATACACAGTTTTGTTGTTCAAGCTAAGAATAAATTGACCGAATTTCTATTATATCAGGTTTAATATATATACGCTGATTTAAGGAACTCGAACTTCAATCGTACTCTCGCAATGGTAATATTTTATTAAAGATTAGAGAGCCAGAGAGTAAAACATGATTTCTGTCCCGACGAGACTATATAATTTTACAAATGACCTGCTATTCAAACGAACGTGCTTCCACCGTACTGATAAAATCGACTGTAGGGTTTCGATTGATTGAGGAAATGCAAGTGCACTTCACTTCATGTATATCGAATATTTTACTAATTTGCTATAATATCAATAATCACGTATTACATGTTGTTGTTAAATACGTTAAATTCAAAATTAAGAACATTTTATAGATTTGATAGTTGGATGTATTTAACCAGTTATAATTGGATTTCGTATTGAATCGTTAAAAATAGTCCAAAGTGAATTTTTTCTTTTCTCAATATTGTCGGCAGCGCGTAGAAACACAATACGTAATTGGTTTCAAACTCGATTAGAGAATCACTTGACTACAATATATTGGAATCCAAAGATCGATGGAAATGAATTCAGATTAATCGGCGAATGGGTGGTTCGCTAAATTCACTTTCCTAATGACATGCACTGACTTTCAAACAAGAGAGAACCACTCATTGACTTTTAGAAACTCGTGCAGGGAATCACTGACGAAGCAAATCACTAGAAGCTGAAGACTTAAAAGCATCTCCATGAACCTGATCTTCAAACTAGGGAGATTTGATTAGCTTTAGAAAAATCCACTTATTTAATTTACTCTTCATTTTGCATGCAATATTTCCTCGGGTTTAAAAATGTTTCTACTTTTTAAGCAGAAAAAGCTTTTTACATTTTCGAGTAAACTGTACGTCCTGATTGAAAACACTTCCGACGGATGTGCATGTGGAATATGAGGATCTATGAAAACCAGTTGAAACTGAGAATGACAACCACCTTCAGATATACGGAACACTCTTCATCTCGTGTCACGTGTAGTGCTGGAACGAACCATTCATTTCCATTAGTTCTTTTTGTATTCAAATATACACGTTCAGTTGTATATTCGCACTCATTTTCATGATTTTCCACTTTTATTTTTATTTCTTTAGTAAACACAAACTATTGAAGACCATTCAATGATTGTGTAACAGGAAACCATTATTTACTCATGTTAAACACGTTTTTGTCAATATTTTACAATTATTGCAGCATTTCCGTCATAAGAAGGAAGATTTAGTATATCCACATGCTTTTACGCACCACATTTTTCAAGTGGAAGTTCCTGATTCGTTTTAATATTTAATTATTTTCTACTTGTCATATTTAATTGAGAAAAGCCACTCATTATCCTCTCAGTTTACTTGATATAAAATCCTCTATAATTTTACACGTAATTTACTTTTTTCAGCTGCAGAGGAACTTGGTGTTGGAGAGACTTTACCAGCAGCACCGACGGAACTTGCTCAGTATCCAAAGCTTTGTGAGCTTCGAAGGAAATTTCCGGTCTTGTATCGCGTGGAGTTTCAGGTGAGCATAATCTCATCAATAATTACAAGCATAGATCGAGCAATTGTAAAGGAAAAATTGCTACTTTTCTAGTAGCACCACAAAGCTTTTCTTGGCAAAAGTCGATCAGTTGCATTGAGAAATTGTAAGGGACTCCATTAAAAAGTATAAGAAACCATAAAAAAGGAAGTTGAAAGCGGAAATCGAAAAGAATAACCTTTCTTGCAAATATTCTGAAAAGCAAGATTTTTATTAAATTTCTTGTGTAAGCTTTGTCGTTTAGAAAATCATTTCTCAAGTTCAACTTTGGAATTAGTCCCTCTGAAAAAAATTACTTCTGATAATTGCTTTTCATCCAATACCGTTTTTCTACTCTAATAAAATAAAGAATGATTTATAGTGCAAGAGGACTTGTAAGCATCAGAAAACTCAATCAATTATAAGAATATGCTTTCTTATTTCACTCTTTATTCATTATTCATTACTTATTTCTTATTTCATCTTTTATCCCCCCTCAACCATATTTACAATAAACGCTAAAATTTTGTAATTTTAATGTGCTTTTGAAATTCGATTTCCCCTTATTTCACGCTTCTGTTGGCTCGAATCGAGCAGCGAGGATGTTAGGTTGACAGAAGTAGGCGATCTGTCTTCGGGAAAACGGCTGTAAGGAAGTGCGTAAAAAAGGAGAGAATATGAGAGAAGGGTCAAATATCTTCCTAGTAATAACTCCACTCCGTCAGCTTCTTGTTCAAAATCTTGTGAAGCATTAAATTTCAATGTTTTAAGAATAATGTTTGTTAGAGATTTATTTCTGTACTTTAGAAAAAAAGAACATTATGAGAACAGAAGAGCCAAATAAAAAAAAGAAAAGGAACAAACAGATAAAAGGGAGAGGAAATAGAATTTTATTGCAAATGAAATTTTCGAATTGCCAAGGGAAATTGCCAAAGGAACAATAGGGAAATAATCCTAGAAAGTCAGACGAATAGACACAAATTTTTCTGTACGAATAGAAATTACGTTTTCACGTTTTGGAAATCCTTTCCACTCGTAAGTTTCTCTTAAGTCTTAGTCAGTACTTAAAAGCTCTGAGTAATTATTTTAAAAGAGGAACTGCCCTCAAGGTTCTTTTTTATATCATGGTTTTAGTATAATACTATCTGACAAGATCTAATTGGAAGGGTGCCAGTGGTTTCATCTATACTATAGTGTATTAGCTAGAGAGTGAATGAAAATTGAGAAATCCGACGTCAGCTACATAGGAAAATATTTGTTGTTATCACATTCATTTTTCCTACACGCTTCGCTGATTTTTCGTTGACCTCGCTTCATTTTGGCCCGCTCTACCCGATTACATTCATTGCACAAACTGAATACATAATAACAACTCCCGCAATCGTAAAATTTAACGTATTTTAAAAATGGACTGACTTTCGGAATTGTTTTTCATATTGGTTCTCTTGCATCGAACAATTTTTACACTTTTATTACACGAGATATAAATAAACGCTTTTTGAATGCCAAGAAGCGTAAACAAAAACATGATCAGAAAAATAAATCTTAAACTCTCTCATCTCCATTTCAGACATCCTCTGTCTAAACTTTTTCCTTGAAAAAAATAATGAAATGAAGTGTATCCAAATTTCTCTCTGTTTTTCCAAATATCAGCCGGGAATCGTTGCTGTAATTCTTAAAGGAAAGCTATAATATCGCTTATACGTAATTCTATAAATAGATTAGACTTCAATTAAATGTGTCCCTCATTTCACCGACGGCTTTTATTTTATTCTGTGATTGGACTGAAGTTTCAGACGTCTTTTCTTACGAATTTTTTTGTTTCTATTTTAGAGTAAACAAAAAAAAAAACAAAATTTTTTAAGTTAAAATTAAAACACCAGTTAAGACTGAAAACTTGCCACAAGAAATTAAAGGATTTTAAAATCAGAAGTATGTGAAATAAATTAGAATTTTTAATCTTTGAATTATAAGAACTTGTAATTCCTTGTCTAATTTCTAATAATTTTATAAAATTCCTTTAAATTTCGTAAAATCTTTTAAAATTACTCAAGATCCCATAAAATCTCATTAAATTCCTGAGAATATGCATAAATTAATGAAGATGCATAAATTAATGAAGTAATTGTTCTCTTTCACACAAATTACGCTCCTCAATTAAACTTTTCTTCTAATTATATTGCAAAATAAATTAAAGGGACGTCATTAATTTCAGACGTTTAATTTCAGCGTTTCGAGCAGAGAACTGCAGTGTGATTCATTGGAAAAAATACACATTGACGGTGATAAGCGCAATGCAATTTGTACACGAATGAGGTTGGTGAAATAGAGTCGAGAGCTGGACGAAAGAGGAATAATCGTCGGGTTTGGCGTCCTCTTTGACTCTTAATTGAGTGTATATCCACGTGCTTTATTTACGTTTACACGTGTAACCAATACATGCAATTCTGCGTACTCAACAACTCAAACACAAATACATATCGAGCTCTACGACAACACGTGCAGTCAATTATAATTGGGTCGCTTTTCTTCGTTATGCCATGCCAGTCAGAAGTGATTTCAGTTCCGAATAAGTCAAATGCTTATACTACTAAAAAAGGGGTAGAGATATTAAAGGGGTGCTACCAAAGTACTCTTAGCTTCCGATAAATGGAGCGTACAGCTTCTGAAATTTTCATGAAAACGATCCTGGGAAAATTACTGGGCATAAACCGGCACCCTTCCTGGAAAGACTTTGTTGATCCGTTCACGAGCGTCTCGAGGACTTTATAATATTCTAGACGATATATATATATACGAGCTCGAACGCGCGCTTCCGCGCGCGGGTTGACTTTATTTTTAATTTAAGCGATTTTGTACAATATAAAGATTTTAAATTTCCCGTGTCGCCTGCGATTATCGATATACGACGCGTCACGAACTGTATTGACCAATAAGGAATCGGGTCCACGCATTTCAGCGTTACAGTATTTCGATATTCGATGCGTATGTACTTTTAATAATAGGATATATATATACCTATATATATATACCTACTATTGGCTCTGAAAAGTTTTTACCTCTTTTCATATAACCACTCAAAGCTCATAATGAAAAGTTGTGAGGCAATTGCAACATTCCTTTTGACTACAATCAGCAAAACCCTTAAAAATATTAATCAAGAATAAGCTCTGTGATTTTTTGAAGCTATATGACACCAGAAACAGGATATTTAATTGAAATTTAGTTTCGATAAAATTATCACTAGTTTTCACCAATCTTGATAAAATGGAAGATATTTCTTGTCAGTGGGAAATGAAGCTGCGAACGTTTCATCTTAAAACGCCTACCATGCATAATCATTTAGGTCAATTAACGCCTGAGGCAAGTTGAACATAGAGCTGACAATTCTGAGATTACTTATTAGATAAAGTATCGATTTCCTGTAAAATAGATAGGTCGTCATTAAATAATCTTGTTCGATTGTTTATGATAGTATATTTTATGACAAGTAAAAACGACATGCTTCATTGATCGGTAGAAATGGAGTGCCAATTGTGCAGCAAATGTCGGAAATAACAACTAAACGGCGATAAAAATTGGTGGTTATATGAACATCGCTGATAAAGTCGAATAGATAACATCTATTTGCAATTCTTTTCATCGGCTCGATATCAAAATCGAAATCAAATGGAATATCTATAATCTATGTCAGTATCTATGTCTATACCTATATCGGTACCTGTATCACTATCTGAACCTAAGAAAGGACAATAGACATCACAAGTGCGCGAAGATGGGGTAGTCAAGCAAGAGACAAAGTAATCTTGCGGGAATTGAGACTTGGGGTTAATATCGATTTCTTCTTAGATAATTCAAGTCACGAATCTCAAAAATACGAGACTTCCTTCCTTAAATCCTTGGGATTCATCTGTATCCTCAAATGACAGGAACTTATGACATCCAATCGAAATCCACCCTAAGAAACCTTGAGAAATTACCAGCTTCATTGATTTTCTTGCTTCTTGCTTATAGGAAGTGTCTAAAAAACAATAAGATTCTCTTTTATTTCTCCTCACGTAAAAAAGTGGATGTAGGCATCTTGTAAACATATAGTATTGTTAATAGAATGCTTGATTTCCATTTTCATACTTCCTTATTCCAAGACGAAGCCAAGCGCAGTTCTTATATCGATTTCAAATATATTATAGTAGTTTGTTAGCAGTTTCGCCTTCACATTTTTCTTTCTATGCGTCTGCCGGTTGCAGTTTGGGTTTATATCAAAAGAACAGTCATAGACCGGATATTTATCGGTTCAAGTCTGCGGTTCCCACCATCTCGCAGAAACTTCCACACCCTCCTTCGCATGCCCATCTTTTTTTTGGATGTCATATGAAGTATTCCACTTCATATGACATCATTCCTTCATTTTATTCTCCATAAATTTTACAGATGTGAAACAATAAAAAAAAAAGACAAACTTAAACTAACTATATTTCTAGAAGACAAATTTTAAAGCAGCTCTTCTATTTTTTTTCGTGTAATTTAAATACATCAAACTGTAAATTTCGTTGCAGTCTTCTTGAAATTCTTGACTGGATAAAACTATAAGTCAGTGAAAACCGCTTTCGTCGTCGTCGGAACTTCATCAGAAAAGATCAAACAATCCGCGTTAAAGGACTTTTTTTCAGAAAAGAGATCGATGTTGAAAAACTAAAGGAATAAAGGAATGCAAATCTAAGGCAAAGATGTCTTTATAAAGGAGATCAAAGACGAGAGAAAAAGTGATCAATATTCAATACAACTGAGGTGCCTTTTCTATAATTGGAAGATTTTTTTAAAAAAAGCTCTCTCCATTATCTAAAAGATAATTTTCAGAGTTTTTAGAATTATTATAACCGCTATTCCTCATATATATACATATAACATATTATTTGTCATAGAAGAAAATGTAACTTTTCAGCTAAACAAAATATCACGATAAAAAACATTTTCCTTAGTTATCTGACCCATATATCGTATCCATAGATAGTGAAGCATCTGCTTTTATAATTTTTTTAGGTTGCGCCTTATCTCTCAATAGCATATCACCCCTCCTTTCATCCCCTTTTTTTTTCCATATTCTCTTCTACAGCGAGGACGGATAACTTTTGTAGACTTACGTCAAAGAATAACCTTAGTTTTTCAGGGGAATCCTTTCTTCATCCAGGATAAGTGATTTATGGCTTAATAGAATAGATTGTTAAATTGGAAATTCTCTTCAGAACTTATTGAGACTTTACTTTCTTTGACAAGTATAATTCTCCAATTGAGGATAAGTGCATGAAGCTCTGAATCATTATTTCTCCATGTTGTAATCAATATAATTTATATTATTTCCTGCGATAAATTTTTCAATGTAACTATAAAAAAACTTCACAGAAAATTAAATTCGAATTCTCTTTCTTTTACAGACGGCGATAAAAACAGCAGAGGCACAACAGTGTAGACATGCTACGAAGCACACGAACAGGGAAAAAAATCAAAACCAAAAGTGTATTCCATGTAAGTTGCTAAGACATAGAAAAATTAATTAACTCTTAATTAATTGATTCTTAATTTGATAAGCTATTCAGTCTTATCCAAAAAGAATTTTTGGAATCTTTTTTTTATTGTCACACGTACTATGGGCAGATGTAACTTTTCAAGACAAACTTCAACTTGATTGAGCATTTGCAGAACAAAAGACACGATGCTCTAATTAGGAAAAGCCAATTACACTCCGAGTTATCCTTTTGTATAAGCTATACAACATTGTACAGACTACATGGTCCATAGCTTTGAACAAAGCGTGTAAGATGTACAACCAACTCGGTCACAGTTAGAAGAGAGAAAGGAGAGAAAGAGAAAAACTGGGTGACTTTTAAAGGATGCTTGTTAGTAATTCCACAAATTCTAGCGTTCCATTCGAATCAAGAAAATCGATTAGTTTTTATTTTTAAGGCGGCTAAGGAATGAACGAGGAGTAGAAAATATATAATTTATTTTATATTTTTGCAAATAAAAGAGTTTATATTTCATTTCAAAAATGGGCAAGTTTCTTAGTTGGGTGCTAACCAGACGTAGGGAAAAATTGACTAGAAACTTGCCTAAAACTAGGACCAATTTCTACTAGGGTTTAAAGTCCTACGAATTTTGGTTCCAATTTTTCAGATTTATTTACGCACTTGATGATAAGTTCGCAAAGTAGTAAAATTTCTTCCATCTTCTGTTCTAGACGATTACAACAGGGTAGTGCTAGACTCGATACCGGGTCAGCCTGATTCGGATTACATAAATGCATCGTACGTCGATGTGAGTACAAATAGACAAGCTTGCATGCCACGGGATCATAAATTTTAAAGATCTTTTCCAGTAAGCTTTCATATTATGATTCCTTTCAGAGTTTACTGAAGCCCAATGCCTACATCGTCACCCAGGGACCCATGGAGAACACCGTAACTGAATTCTGGCGCATGGTGTGGCAGGAGAAGGCATCATGTATAGTGATGCTCACAAAAACCTTCGACTTCATCAAGGTACAGCATAGCCTATAGATATAGATTTTAAATCAATTCATGTCGAGGCTTTGAAAAAGTACTGCAGACAAAAAGGATATTCATGATGCGATTCAATCTCTGATTGAAGATAAAGTAAAATGCCACGGAAAAAGAAGGCATAAGAAAAGGGAGAGAGCTGAAACTTATTTTACATTCAATCGAAAGATTTACTTAAAATTGAACCATGAAATAGTAATTTCTTTTCCAAAGAAAAAACCTAAAAGCCTAAAACCTAAACCTACGTTTACAACGTAGGTGCTAATAATTAATTTTAGTTAAGTAGTAATATTCACCAACCCGGAGACGCAGCAAGGTAGTGTGTTCAATGTTCATGAAAGCTTAGAGGTCGATTACTTCAAACATGAGGGGTAATGTGAGACCGAAACTTGTTCGAAACTAATTACTTACGTCTGACGGATGATGTGTTTCCAAATTTATGAGCTTCCAATTTTCCAGCCTTCCTCACATTTTCGCGCCTTTAACTACTCATGCAAGAGTAAATCTGCAGATCATCTAATATCTCATTAATCGAAGCGAATATCGGAAATAATAGAAGTGGTTCCCTTGATAATGATTTACGTTATAGGATATTTCGATTCGTAGATATAGAAAAACCTGTATAAGAAAAGCAAAGTAGTTGAAAACGTTTGCTGCACCAAAGACTGTCTTTTTATTTTACATTGCAGATTTGAAAGTAAGTAGTTGCATAAATTAGGAATAAATTAGGAATAAATTATTCTCAACAGCTCTGCCGGTTTTCCAGATTTTCCAATTCCGTAGAATATTCTCAGCAGAAATTCAATTTTTCCACTCAATATCTCTCCAATCAAGTGTCGCATAGACTGATTCAAATCTGCATCACGCGGTTGCACTTTCATCTGTACGGAAGAGTGCGCACTATAATCGTAGCGTACCTATATCACATCCCAGGTGTGAGAAGAAAATGCTTAGATATCTTTAAATGGAATTGTAAAAAAATTGTGTTAATAAAATAAAGAAGTGCTTATGTGAACTTCTTTTTCCGTTCACCGAGAAAAAAATTAATGGGCGTCATTTAATTAGCATTTCCACTCTGGAAAGCTGTGTTGGGGAAAAATGAAGTTCTTGCATTTTTGCCCGTTAAAAGTGATCTTATTTTCTGAAAGGTTTACTTAATTGCAAATTACAATCATTAGTTCTGGTGAACTAGCAATTTATCATCCTTATCTGCATTCAAGATTTATTCGACTTCATTTGTTTCCTTAATGTGACAAAGAGGAGAGTTGTGCAGGGAAAACGTCCGAACATTGGGCCGCACATTACTTTTGGTCTACCAGAGACCAGGGTTGTGAAACCTGGCAACCAAGCGTTATTTTTCATTAAGGACAACCAACGACACTCGTGGATTAAGAAGTGTGGCAGTTCTCATTGGAGAATTTCGTATAATAAACTACGAATATTGTTTTTTTTTTTTAATATTAAAGCGCTGCTTTAGGAATAAAAACCTTATCATTGAAATCATGAAATATAACTGAATTTATATAAAATATGATTAAAAATAAAAGATCCAGAGAAAAGTAGAAAATTTCAGTAAAAACAAATTGTCTTATTGATTTCAGGTAATGTGTGTTCAATACTGGCCAGCAAACAAAGACAAGGATGAGGAATATGGAGGAATCGGTGTTTCAGTATTAAAAGAAGAAGAATTGGCCAATTTTCACATACGAACAATAAGGCTCTACAAGATGGATGAAAATGGGGTAAATAACAATTTCCATAAAATTTATACCATTTATGCAATGTAAGAAAATTGATATTGATATTTGAACTGATTAAAATGATATGATGCATCAATGTACACTTGGAAATTCAGAGTAAAAGTGGTCTTAAGAGGATTTGAGTTTAAACTGTTCCCGAGAGAAATCTTGAGCCAAATCCCACAGCAATCTATTGAACATCGTTTGCATTTTTTATTAAGGAGAAAATTCAATTTGGTGGTAAAAGAAACCTTCTTCAGTGGCTTTAAATATATTCATTTCATTATTTATTGTCAAAAATATATTAGAGGAAAACTTCAAACAGTTTCAAACATTATATTAAAATAAGAATAGCTATTGATAGGAATTTTTGTTATTTTAAAAATTTAAACATATGCAACTTTGAAATCTCAGCAATATCTTGATGACTTTGACTCATCCCTGCGAGCCCTAGCGTTAATCCAGATCTGAAACTGGAAAGTCTTTATACAACTTCTCTGCGACCTTGCTTCCTTCTTTCGATTTAAACTTTATGAATAGAGTTGAATGTGGCAGCCAGAAGTATGAGTTGAATACTCTTAGACCAGGGATTACTCTATACACACGTGGGAGACTCTTTTCAGACTTCGTCATCTGTGTCTCAATATTGCGAACCACTTCCTTATACATATCCTCATACTTACAATATATTAATAACAAAAGTGGAGTAAACCCAAGGATGGTAACATCAGGCCAGAGGGTATAGAGTCAGAACTTGCACAAACTCATAAGAATGTCTCCCCTAAAGGTGTTGCCGACTTGTAAAGTTGGAGGAATTATTTTTACAAGTATGCTAGTCCAACTGAAGTTGTCTTCCAACTTGAAGAATACGGAATGATAAGCTCGTGGATTTAACCAGCTAAGGCGACACCGGTACTGAAAGTTTTGACGACAGAAGTCGACTTCCGTTTTGCCTTTTCTTGAGCCAATCACCTTCCTAGATTCCATGAAAGAATTATAAATGATATATTTAAATCTTATCTTAAAAAAGTGATGTCACGAAATGTCTCCAAAGTCTCGCATACATTGTTGTTGCAAACCTGATTGGCTTTTTAATGACGAAGTTGAAAGAAGAACAAAAAAAAACTAATGGTGCAAAAAAATTTCACGAAAACCTTCGAAATCGCTTAAAATTCGTTGAAATCTCTTAAAATTGGTGAAAACCTCTTAAAATTCTCAGAAACTTCTTGAAACTCTTTGAATTCTATACGATAAAATTTAAAGTCCCTTTACATTGTTTGAAATTCATTAAAATTATTAGAAATCTTATTAAATTCCACTAAATCTTTAAAGAATCATAAAAATCTTTTGAATTCGCTTAATATTCCTCGAAATATTGTTTCAAATCTTCTCTCTAAATTTGAATCAGCGAAATTTTATTGGTTTTTGAATGACTTGAAGTTGTAAGAAGTAAAATAAATAATCGTGCGCGTAGCGCACGTGTTGGTTTGCTACACGGAGAAAAATGGATAGTCAGGTTGACTATCTGGAGTGTAAAAC
>CAJFCP010000089.1:2943256-3070542 GCA_904066005.1 Synergus itoensis
TATAAAGTTTGACACTCCAAGTTTGACTATCCATTTTTCTCCGTGTAGTAATAATTAAAAACTATTACGAATACATACTATAGAAGCTATTTTTGGAATAGATAAGCTACTTTCTTGCCCATTTATACTTATTTCGCGGTGAAATCGATAGTTCTCTTTTCAATGCTCATGAGCGTGCCAGGGATGCTATTTTATGATCCAAATTGATTTTTCAGGCAACTACGGAAGAGAGAACGTTACTACAGTTTCACTACACGGAATGGCACTCACATACATGTCCCTTTGGAAATGCAGTTCTTGAATTTCGTCGAAGAGTAAGATCTGTCATTGGATCCACAATAACAAATGAAACTGGTCCCATGATTGTTCATTGCAAGTAAGTATTCCTTGGACAATAATTATCTGATTTCCAGTTTTTATCGGCATTTTTCTTGTCTTCTATTTCCAAAAACACTTTTTTAATTTACAGCGATGGTGGAGGACGATCAGGTGTTTATTTAGCAATAGATGCAAATATGGAGCTGGCCGAAGAGGAAGACATGTTTGATGTATTTGGATACTTGAAGAAACTTAAAAAAAGCAGAAAAGGTCTTATAGAAAATCTGGTACGTTGTAATGAAGTCTGCAGTTATTAATTAATTAATTATCATTTTTAGAAAATGAATTGTTTTACATATTTCAACTGATTTTTTCTAATACAGGATCAGTACAAATTTATATACGACACTTTGGAGGAGTTTGTGATATGTGGCACTTCGTGGTTTCCGGTCGCAGAATTGTCGCAGCGATTGAGGCAGAAGAGCATAAAAAACCCGATAACCAAGATGAACGAATACCAGAGAGAGTATCAGCAAATATGCAAGCAAACGCCACGATTTACGATAGGTGACTGCGCCGGCGGACATCGCGCTGACAATAGAGAGAAGAATAGGGATGTTCTTGTGGTTCCACGTAAGTTCCGCTTCATTAAATCGCACTCATGGAGCTCGAAATTCGCACTTGATTCAACTATCTTCTCTCTTCACAGCTGACAACTTCCGACCGTATCTCACAAGTTTCCAAGGGAATACTTATACGGACTATATAAATGCTGTCTTCGTCGATGTGAGTAATCCTAAAATGATTCTAATAGAAGTAGATAGTTCTTCTGCAAAGTAAAAGTTGTTTCTTCAATTTCAGGGATACACAAAACCGCGAGAATACATCGTCACAGAGTGGCCACTTCGACACACATGTGGCGAATTTTGGTCGTTGGTTTACGATTACGAATGTGCGGCAGTTGTAGTTTTGTGTGTACCACCTCCAGGATCAACAAATTTCCCCTCATTCTGGCCAGAGGGTAAGCATTCCAAGAAGTATGGACCAGTCTTCACGATAGACCACATGTACCATAAACATTTTACCAATATTAAAACCTGGGTAAGTTCATTCCCAATACAAATTATCTACATTATTATACCTTCTTTTCTTTTTGTATCAATAATAATATTATTAATCGCAGGAGTTCAGGATAAACAAGAAAATCGTTTCCTTGACTGAGCTAATGGCAGGAGTAAAGGCACCTCCAAAAACTGTGAAACTTGTTCAACTAACTTGTTGGCCGATGGGACACAAAGTTCCAACATCAACAAATAGTCTTGTAGAATTGATGAATATGGTGGAAAAGTGGAGACAAAGGGTGGCTTATGGACCAGTTGCAGTTGTTTCTCCAGATGGGAGAAGTCGTGTTGGGGTTTATTGTGCTGCCAACGCCTGCATCGAACAAGTTATACAACATGGTGAGGTCGACATTTTCCAAGCAGTAAAGACTGTCCGTAGACATAGACCTCAACTCATCGAAAACATGGTAAGTGAATTAAGAGTTGAGACTCCTCCTCTTTTACTACATTCTTCTTTCACTACTTTTGTCATTATCTGCAATTTTGTCTTTATCTGATTCATATTTTGGTGTCCTAATATACAAACATGGTCAGTTGTTTCCAACTCTTGTGTAACTTTACTCGTTACTCCACTCTATGTATATACTCCGTCCACTTAGATGTGCTATTCAATTAAAGTTTGTGTTTCCACAGTCCCTATAAACTGTATATTCTTGGACATGTCCACCAACTTTTGTGTACACTTCTGTCTCACTAGCCGGATTTAGCAGCTGAGTCTAGTTTATCTTCACCTAATAACAAAATTTAAACTATGAATTTCCTGAGCTTCATTAAAGTTTCATACTATCTTCCTGAATATATTGACACCAAGTTTTTTGTAATTAATAGTACTATGACTATGTTCCTATAACTTTATCTTTGCGACTTTGTTTCAGACGGAGTACAAGTACTGTTACGATCTGGTGTTGCATTACGTGCTCCATTACCTGAACAAGGAAATGAACGAGAAAAAGTGAGAAAGCGAGTTGAGGGACGAGCTGTGGTTCATCGAATTTGGTCGCGGAGCGGCCTTGCCCCTGACACCAGAGGAAGCCCCTGCCGATGGGGAGACGGTGGTCCCCTGCGCTCAAGGTCGCGTCATTGTTGAAACAGCAAGACCGGCACCGCCGTATTTTGCAACATGTTCAACGTACCGTAGACACGTGATACATTCGAATGGAACATCACCTGGCGGAGGAATGTCCTTGCCTGTTGATCAGGGAAAGGGTGCCATCTCCAAGAAGGCGGTACCGCAGAGTCCAGCAACGAGGCCTGAAGACCTAGGCGTTACGCCTTGGTACTTTGATGACTATTCAGAGGTGCCGCCCGGACCCGGCGATCAGAGCTCGTACCCCTCGCATCCTGACCACGAGAGAGAGAACATCAGGCCGGAACTAGCTTCGACTAGAAATAGCAGTATGGAGAACGATTACTCCAGGCCATCATCAACCTTGCCCAGGAAAGCTTGTATGGACATCAGAGACGCCATCGCACTCTTGGACGAGACTTGTCCCAACCCAGAAGCCAGTCCCTCTCTCACACCTCGAACACCCAGAACTCCGTTGACACCTTACCCTAGAAACAAACGTGCCCGATCAAAGAGCAGCGACAACTCATCAAACTACAGTAGCGAACGCCTTAGCGAGAGATCTATCGATAACACCAAACCCCACGAGAAGGAGAAGAAGAGACCCTTCCTTAGAAAAATCGGAATTTCTAAAACGGAGGATCGACCTTTCCTCAGTAAACTTGCACCAAAAATAATCGGCAAGCCCTACTTGGAGAGAATCGGTCCCAGTAGAGCGGTGGAGAAACCCTTTTTGGACCAGATTGGTTCGTCTAAGACCTTGGACAAGTTCACTTTTGATACACCTAGGATCGAACGCAAGAAGGAAGAAGGGGTTAAGATAGTGCCAACATGTTTGGAGAAACAGGAAGGGCTTGCTAAATCAAGAGGGGAGACCAAGAGCTTCCCGGAAAGAAGACGTTCTGGCAAGGCTTACTTGTCCAAGATGTACTCTTTCGAGACCGAGGATCTTGATGAGGCCAATCCTTTAAAGAACCATCGCGATTCTCTACGTGGAGTGTCATTGAACGATGTCCTAGATGCAGGACCTAGTAGTATGCCTCACATGGAACTCCCTAGTGAAAATAATTCGAAGTTGAAACCTATATCTACCAGCGCAGTGGAACTCGTCAAATGCAGAGTAACCACAAGCGAGGAGATTGTTTCATCCACCACGTGCCTCAGTTCTCATGCAGAAGCCACTTGCTGGGAGTATTCGCCGAGGCGAAAGCACTGGGCCAAGAGAATCTCATCAACTCCGAAGATGTTGGCTCGAAGAAGGCAAGAGGGCCTTGATACCAAAGGTGGCATTCGAAGCGATGTTAGTACACCCAACTCCCCGACCAAGAGGACTATTTCCTCAGTTTCTCCCGAACGCCGAACCTACAAACAGGTCGACGTTGCATTTATTAAAAACCTTGAGTTTTCGCCCTCGAAGACAAGACGTCAAGGCTCTGAGGATATCCTGGACAAAAAAAATAACACACATGCACAAATTGAGAGGTGGGGCATATCTTCAGACAACCTCAAGATGTCCAGGGAAACTGTCACAACATATTCGCCGTCTTCATCTTCTTTGGGACATAGTGAAACAAAATCTCAGGAATC
Organism: Synergus itoensis; assembly: GCA_904066005.1. Classification (NCBI taxonomy): domain Eukaryota; kingdom Metazoa; phylum Arthropoda; class Insecta; order Hymenoptera; family Cynipidae; genus Synergus; species Synergus itoensis. The sequence continues at coordinate 2,947,349 of CAJFCP010000089.1, forward strand.
TTCTAAAGTCATAGAGAGCTTGAGCAAGGAGAACTTCAAGCAGCTGCAGGATAGATTTGAGCTGCAAGAAGTGCCGGCGGAGAGTTACGCTGCCTTTAAACAGCGCACTAGAGGTCAATTTCCGACATCAGCTGGGCTTCGTAGAGTTATCGCTAAAGAGAAGACGATTTCGCCCACCTACGATACCAGCGATCCTCTAAAATCTGAGAAGATCAAAGTTGAATCTCCGGAAAAGACTTTGGTTCCTGAGAAGCCTAACTTGTTTGAAGTTTCAGGTGTTTCTGATGAGCAGGCTGAGTCTCCTCCTAAAGAAAGCTCAAGGCTCCATATTCGGAGAGGTACGGTGAGATCAGTATTGCGGAAACAGGATGGAGTGGACCACCTCAGTGATCAGGAATCCGATACCAATGCTTCTTTCACTCGGGTGAAGGGTAAGATCTGTCATGAACCTTCTCAGGAGACTATGGATCTCCTGACTGAGTTACGCAAGGTGAAAAGTCTTCTGAAGACTCCATCCATGGAAAAGGATTACGACCTGGAGAAACTGAAAGACGTGACGAAGCTGCCGAAGAAGGTTTTACTGACAGACAAGGAATTCTGTCTCTCGATTGAGAGAGAAAACAGCATTCGTAAACCTTCGAGGGTGAATGCAGTTCAAGTTTCTACTGATCAGTCATCAGAGGAAAAAAGCGAAACCCAAGAACTTGTGAAGGAGGGTCAAAAGCCAGGGGCTTCTCTTTTCGAGAAAAGGTGTATGTCTCTCGACTTTGTTGATGATGAGAGACCTCAGAAACCTGAAGCCAGGGCGATCTCTCTAGCTTCTGGTAGAAGTCCTCTTTCAGAAACTGTAGATTCCTCAGAGCTAGCATTGAACTTCGATTCCAAAAGCACCTTTTCTGATGTCTTCAACACTCCTGATGAACCAGAAGGCAAAACGAATAATATCTACAGTTTGGAATCTGAAGCTAAACCAAAGTCCAATCATTGCCTCGAGGTGGATCTTGGAAATGTTCTTGACCAAAAAGGAAGTCCGAAGAAGAAGTTGCAGCCTCCAGGTCGAACGAGCGACGCCTATGAGATTATATCTCCCAGGGCGACACCCTTTAGAATGAAAAAACGCTTGGGACGGATTTCGGTAGAAGATACGTTGAAGCAGGAGAGTTTTACTTTGAACAAAACGGACTGCAAGTCGGTCGTCGTGCAGAAGAAAACCAAGTGCTTCCCCTTATAACGTAACGCACAAGGCGAAAGCTAAGTTACCCTAGCTTTCAAACAGTTTGTTCCGATATATTGACTGATCGTCTTATGAACTTTGAGAAGACCAACTGATCCGGTCATTTCCCGGAACAAGCTTTCGGACCATTTTTCTATTTACCTAGAGTAAAGCAAGTCGCGAGATTTCGGCATATGTTTCTAAAATTAATTGATGAGTCGAGTTTCATGTTTACGAAGATTTGAGGGAATCCTTTTGTCTTGGTGATAGTTGGATTCGAATTTTTTGATAGATGCCTGGATTGAATTTAAGAAGTAGGAATATATTTAAAAAATGGGTTATTCTCATTATTGGTCAATTTGTCCCAGGAAACAATCGACGATAATATTGGTTAAAATAAGAATATTTTTAATGTTCCTTTTTTAGCCACTTCTCGAATTGACCAATGTTATCATAATGACCTAAATACGTTACTGCTGATTCCATCATTGGCGAAAAACTGTACAGCGTAACATTATTTGTCGAGTGCAATCGACACCTGTTCATCTAGAATTAAAACGTCTTTCCGGTCTGCGTTGCTGAATTTTTTTTATCTCTCTGTGAAGCATTTAATTGACATTTGAAGAGCAGGAATCAGGCTAACAGATCAATGGACTGATTCCAAAAATAATTGTTGTATTTAAATATCTATGAATTGATTTTTAAATCTGATGTACTTTCACTTTCATTTGAAAGGCCAGTATTGAGAGATTGGATACAGCAATGTCAGTTGTTCTGTCGTGCAGTGCCTTGTTCATGGATATATTAATTTAGAAATATCTTTAGTAGATGGCGTCAAAATCAGATTGTAAGCAGAAGATAAAAAAAAGGGTCCATAAACTTGGGTTTTCTTCGATTTCATCTCGGTCTCAGCAAAATCAATACATCCTCCTTTATAATTCGGGAGAGCGAAAGAACTTTCTCCAATCTCTCACATACGCACTGCAATTGTGTAATTAAAGAATTTACTGTGAAAATAGGATTACAGCCTTACTTTTATAATGTTGAAAAAATGAATATGAGAATTGCCTTAACATTTAGAAGCATTTTTGTTAATATTGATTATTGAATATAAAACTATCATTTTCATAATTTTCCTTAAGAATATTTTTTAACTAGGTAGCAAATAAATATATAACATAATAATTGAAAAGTAAACTAAAGTGTATATTACTAATTAACTAATTAACTTTTAATTCTTCAAGGGAATCAAAATATGCGAAAATGCTCAATATAAGAATGATGCTAAGACCTTTTCATGTTCATTTTTCGGTTTAAGGACTGGATAAATTTTTCTGTAAATTTCATTATTTCTGCTTCACTCTAATATCAAATAATTACGTTACTCGTGTAATTTCTCAGAGCTAGGCAAAATCGTCAACGCACTCGACACTAAACGGAAAGTAATAACAAAAATGTACAGGCGTTAATACCGTAACACGATGGAACCTTAAAATTTGTACCTATCCGAAAAATTAATTGTGTATATAATAGATATTGATAGTGCGGGTGCACTTGCACTTTCAGGGCGGTGGGATAAAAAAAAGTGCACTGGCACGACCTTAGTCGAAGAGATGTGCCAAAGAAAGATACGACTTATTGTACGTTACGATGTTACTTTTATATACATATATATATATATATATATATATACTATATTATATATAATAAATTATACATATAAAAATTTAAATAAATATATATATAATTGAATTTGTGGATGCACATTGCACGTGCAACGAGATCGTATGATCGTCCGTATATGTAACGTTCGAAATGCGTGTACAAAAATTGTAAATGTGTAAACGTATATAAGCGCAACTGCACATACATGTATAGAGATGTTAGCGAAAAAAAGCGCTAAGCCTAAATTATGCATCCACCGGTCTCATAAATTTCGTTCTGGGCCACCTTTCATACTTTGTTATTTTTTTTATTTATTTTTTTATTTTTTTGGAAATGTACACGTATTTTTGGGAAAGATTTGATTGAATTATTCATTGATTGTGACTTTGTATACAGAATTAAAGAAGATTTCAAGATCAGAATTAAAGAAGTCCTTTATCAGACTAAAACTTTCAAATCTTTTCTCTAGATGTGGAAACAATGGCAAGACAGGTTTCGTGCTTCAAACGGAAGTCGCACTTCCTTCTTAAAAAAATATATGCTTCATCTCGAGACAGATATCCGTCCACCACTTCGACTGTCCATGCCCCACCTCATTAATTAACCGACCTTTTTATATCTGAACAGTCTCAGATCTACAACAATTCAACACAGATTTGTAAACAATTTTTCACGATTGACTCACTTTTTATATATTAATCTCGTAAAATCGAATCAACTTTCTTAAATCTAATTTGACCAAAAATAGATAATTAAGTACATACATATATGGAGTAGTTGATAGACTTTTGAAATAAACTGATGAAATAGAAGTAAAATATGGAGATACGGTAATTTTTTGATCAAACATTATTAAACTAGATCCGGGACTGTTCAAATGATCTGAATGTAAAATCAAGCGAAACATTGTAACGCCGTAAAACTAATTAATTAGATAGCGAAACTATAATATTTGTATATGAAGCTTTAGCAATTTTTGTTCTCGCAGGCGAGATTTTAGCAAAATTTTCGTCTGTTTCGATATAATTCGCTGCAGCGATTATAGATGTTAACATTTTAGGATTTTTATCCAACAGCAGTGAAAAAAAGAAAACTTTGTTATCCCCGCGCTGGAAGACATGAGGGTAAAAATAGTCGAGCGAGGAATGAAAATAGAAAGTACGAAAGAGACATGAAGAAAGTTATATGTATTAAAGCGAAGTTACTTTTTCGCAAAATGGGTATAATCAATTTTCTCTATTTTAAAAAGACTTGTTCTTCAGAAATATTTATTTTGTAGATTTAATTGTTTTTATATCTAGATAAATGCGAATGGCCCATTGATTGAAAGTACTATGAAAAAATTTTCCCCGACAATAAAAAAGTTCTTGATTTGTGTGACATCTTAACAAAAAATGATTCACGATGAGTGATTTATAAACTAATAATTTCTAAGCTTTTTTCAGTCGAGATATAGGATATAGCATACCATTCAATGGGCTTTCAAAGCCATTTATCTAATATTTTATATTTGTCCAGTTGGTATTCCATACCACTGTTTTTTGTCTGCATATATCGAATACATGCTAAGACATTGTGTTTAAGTGAAATGTTTATTATAAAATTACGGGTGCGAGATTCAAACGTTTATAATATAAATTTCATTTTATTTTATTTTAAACTCCTAAACAATATTATTTTTCCAAGGTTCTACGTTTCCTAATTCAAATAAAAAAATGTCAGCTTCATATATTCCATTCATATTTACAATTAAGATGAGAGTTTCAATTTTGGAAATTCTCTGTAGAACAGCTGCAAGGAAAATGTGTAACAATTCAAAGTGAAATCCAAAAAATAAATAACTGTCATTTTTTTAAGATTTTTAATTCTAGTAAGGCCCTTATTCCAAAAAAAGGCCGCCAAAATTGTTTCCATTTCTTCGCAGAATCGATCTCAATATTTGACGAAAGTGAAAGTTTGAGGGTTTTCGCATCACGTTGAACGTGTTGCGCTGGTATATTGTATAAGTATAATATGTATAATAAATATTCGTGCACCTGTGAAAGTATGAGTATGTATGTGTGCTGAGTGTGGATTTTCGTGCGTTTCAAGCAGATTAACAGAATAAATCTGCGAGAACTTCAATTTCTCCCGTTTTATTTTGCGAATTATTGAAAGTGAGTTGAGCGAAAAGTGACTTTCAATTAATGTAAATATTTCACATCACTCATTCATACTTCGCTTTTTAGAGGGAATCGAGTATTTTTCACTGATTACATAAGGTCGAGTTGTTACATATTCATTAAAGCAGAAACTCGCAACGTTTTATCGAATATACTGTCCTCAATAATACACGTAATTCTAAATAATTATATATATTTTTTTTATTGCAATCTTTGTTCAAAATATAAATAAAGACAATTTTTTTCGGATATTTATTCAGACGATAATAATTACAATTTTGTTCACAGATGTTAGGATTAATATCTTGTTGAAATGTAATTTAAAAAGTTAGGTGAATATTATAAATTAAAAATGAAAAGAATTATTTTAAGTGTGTTGATTTAAATTATAATATATCTATGTGAGTTAGAAGAAGTAAAAATATTATTAATTATGAAAAAATTTAACCAAAAATAGGTTCATGATTGTGAAAAAATATAATTAATTGTGAGCAAAATTAAGCATGCGAGCTTGATGGACCTACATTGAACTGAGTTACATTTTAAAACAGTGTGATAAACTATCGAAGAAAAATTGGTGCGTTGTTGTAAATAATAAATAGGTTGTACGTTGTACCTCTATCTTTATTTCATAAAATGTTACCTAATTTCCTATCATTGTAGAGTTAAAAACAAGTCAAATAAGGAATTTTGTTCTCAACTTATAATAATTTCTAAAATATCAAATTTCAGTTACATACAATATAAATTCATGCATATATTTGCAATACTTGTCACTTGTATTGACCAATAAGGAATCGGGTCTATGCATTTTTCATTTTTCGAGGTATTTCGATATCTTCGACTTCGATATATATGTTTTTTTCAGTTTTTCTAAAAAGGATAAATTTCAAATAAATAATTGAAGGCATTCTTCCTTATTAACTGCCAGTAAAAGATCTTGCGTTATAAAATTTCGTCGATTTAAAATTACCAATTGATACCAATCGAGACATAACTTTCAATTCTGAGAATTTCTGTCAAATGATAAATTATCACCGAAGATAACGGTCGTGGAAAATTTCTGTTTTATCATCCATTCTGATGAAATTTACCGTCTATAATGTGTAACTACCGCAATATATAAAATACTAATAAAGTATTTGCAAATATACATCAATAATTTGCATGTAATTCCTTTTTAAAATTTAATTCATCAATAATTGTCAAGTATATATTAAGTTAAATTTTCAAATGCAGCTCTGAATAAAATTATTAAAATTGCAATTAAAGTCAATATTGAGAATGGTTGTAAAAATTATATCGCTTTTTGGACTCGCTGTAAGTTCGGCCTTCCCAGTTTGCGTAATTGATTTAACCTTCCACATCAACACAACTACTGACTGTTACTATACATATGGCGCTTAAAGGGTGTAGGGGCGGAAATTAATTATGTTTGTTTAATTTCGAGATGAAAAAACAGCTGGCAATGCCCCGCCTACGTACACCAGTCCGATATGTAGCTCTATACTTTTCCTCTTCTATTTTTTAATAAAAGGCGTAATAAAGGACATGTAGACTTACTATACATATGTGTAAACACGCACAGATACTAAAAATAGAAGCGTTAATATATTTTAATTAGATAGTTAGCAAAACTTAGAGAGCGGAACAATTCTTTCAAAATTCCCTGAATTTGGAATTTCTACGTTTATCTACGGAAAAGAATAATTAAAAACTCCACACGATTCGTTGTAAAATTTTGAATATGAAAAATATATTTATATAAAATGGACGAATGGAGCTTTGGAGAAAAATCTTTTTCAATCATTTATGTCTGTTTTAAAATATAAACACGTGTTTCTAAAATACAGGTTTTTTTAAAATACACGTGTTTTTAAAATACACGTGTTTTTAAAAATCACACTTGTTGCTTTCTTCAAAAATAAGTCATCTCTTGAGAATTTAGCCACTTCGCAGCGGATAATTGTGACCCTCGCTGGATGGAAGCAGCTTCTCGAGTTAAAAAGGACCAAAACAGATTTATTCTGGTTTAGGACCCGAAGAAAAGTGTGGCACTATATTATCGAGACCATAAAGTCGTAAACTAACCATTTATGCCATTCATCTACGTATTTTGATAATTGAACAATGGATAAATATCGAACCCTTGGTAGCACGAACTAAAGATAGCTAAACAATGTCCTGGCTCTATATATCTGGGGATTATTACAGAAGCTTTTCTTCTCATATCACCTGAGAAGCAACAAACACTTTACCTGTGCGAAGGACGCATCCTCAGATGGGATCCGATATAGCATTTACCATGGAACCATGGTAAATACAGTAAAATAACTACTGTCGAGAGCACAATAGGAGGAGTCCCTGTGGAATACGCGTACCTTTGTGCCATAAGGCGTAAACAAATTACCTGTCGCTTGCGTGTGACCCTAGAACCAAGAAATGGTTCCTTAATCAAATAGAACAGCTGGGCGACTATGATTTCGTTCCTCTGAAGACCTTGGACTCATTAGCCTGGAAAAAACAACATTAGTGGAAGAATTTTTTAGGTAAACAACATTCGGCTAAGCCAACTTCTATATTTTTAGAATATTCCCAAAAAAAAACGGAAATTTATACAAAAAGAGCATAGCTTCTTATTTTGTTGAACACTGTTAAAAATTTCTGTATTTGAGAATTCATATTTAGAATTTCAAAACACTGATAAATGCTAGTGCTTCTCAAGTTCTATAAAAATAGTTGCATGTCAAGTTTCATGGCATTCTGCATATCAAAAGATTGAACTATTCTATACTTAGAAATACGTTAACAATATAAGAACGCATTTTATTTCTCGATGCATTTTGTCTTGTCATAAATATTGTATCTGATTCATCGAATAGACCATGATTTATACCATAATAGATTACGTACTTATATTACATATGTGCAATGTGCATCTATTTTGTGATGTGATTTGTAATAGACTGAAGGATTTCATTTGCTAATGATTCCCCAGTGAATGCAAATACCCAGTTTGCTGAGATAATAGTAGAAAGGTGTGACACTTTTCATTGTCACATTGTTATTTTCCGTTTGAGCGATTACTGTTACATGTTTCTTCAATTAGTTGAAGTATTGAGATCCGCGCGTATCATTATAAAGGAAGACTATATTTATAAATTATTTTAATATATTCAATTATTATATTATTTAATATATTAAATTGAAGATTAATAAGTAAATTTAAAAATATTATTTAAAAAATGTCTTATCTAATAAAGCACTAACGTAAATTTTAAACGTTTTAAAAGATTTTACTTATGCAAAACATTGATTGAAGTTAAAGTGCTTATTAATTTTTTCATTAAGAGAGTTATTAAACGTCAGATATAAATTACAATTATTATCTGCTTGAATAATAGTTATAGCTATTTTGCTGTTTAATAACGAATAAGTATTCTCAGGTATCCTGCGAAATGATATTCGCAGGATTCAGGTACCTATTCATGTCCAGACTTGTTTCCGCCCTGCGGGGTGCAGATCATTACACGATGGACCTTATTTTTCCCGAAATTTTGCAAAGTGATTTATTGGTGTTAGTAGATTACTCTAACGACCTTAGTCTTGGAATAAAAATAATATAACTATAGGCGGAATAGGGAATATAAAAATCCCTTAAGTTGTAAAAAATCATTAAAATCTACTATAATAAACTAGATTTCGAAAGAAAATTTTCCTTCTTATGCAAAGCTAGTTATTATGTATTTTTATTTAAATCCGTGTTAAATTTGTATCTTCTATTTTGTATATCAGTTAAATTATATGAAAGAGGAAGACGAGAGAAAATAAACTGTTTAAGCATTAAGATTTTTGTCAATTTTTATGAATCATTCATTACTGAAATTACTGAAATCATTTGTCATTATATCTCAATTTTATTCTTTTTTTGAAGAGTTTTATCTAACTTTATGATAATATCCTAACATTTTTATCGTCAAAAGAAGCGTGACTTTATTTTCAAGACTGATTGTTTGATAAACTTGTTATTATGACAAGACATGCCTGTGGGAAATTACATTCAGGAAAAAATGAAAACAATAATAAATTAGAAATATTTTCCTACATGTTACAAGATTTCTACACTGTGTACATATTTTTTATTTGAGGTACACCTTGTGATAGTTTACCATAAGAGCAATTTAGTTTCGTCAACTTTACGTTTGCAATAATAAGTATTTTTCATTGCAATCAACCCAAAAACTTCAAAACTTACTTATCGATGTAAAACAGACAAAAGCAAACTTTATAATAAGTCAAAAATAAATATTTTTGTTTTTTTCGATGTACCAGAATTTATGCATTAAAGCAGAAACCCCCCAGAAATTTTTTTTTGACCTGTGATTATCTAACTTGTCCAGGGCAGAACCAAAAAAATGGAAAATGGTATTTTAAGTGGAAAATAGGTTGAAAACCTATTTAAGATGGAAAATGCAAAATGGGTTTCTTCTTTCTATTTGAAATACAAAACAGAAAATGGCATTTTGCATTTTAAATACCTATTTGAAATGAATTCATTCAAAATAGTTACCCATGGGTAACTATTTCGAAGCAGCTCAGGATTCTGTAAAGCATAAATTATAATTTTTTTCAAAGGTGCTACATTATTATATCTTTAAAGTTTGAAAAAAACATTTTCGCTTTGTTTCTTCTCTATCGTTCGAGTTGATTCAAGCACAGACCTGTCAAATGACTTAACTTTCTCCATTTTTCAACTCAGAAAAGAAAAATATCTCCCGCCTGACTCTCGTGACATGAAAAAACATAATAAACCTAAAAGCCCGTTTCCTACGAAACGATATCACTCTCCTGTAAGGTCAAAATATGCAAAGCCCTCTTACATACGCACGACATAACATATTACATATACAGACCTCGTGTTCGCCCTTAGCACGTTTGTGCACGTTTGTGGGCTGCAGAGTGAGACAACATAAACCTGATCGCTGGAATAAAAAGAGAAGCCAGATCTCAGCCCGTTGCCGGTGTTTAAACTCCCTCTCTTTTCTCTCTTCTCTAGATAGCGCATGCGTTTCAAATTTCTTGGTAGCTCGCCCTAACCGTCCAATCTCTTCTCGTCAGTGACGCCACCGCCGGCCAATCGCAATCACGCTCAGTGACGCCACTGTTAATTTTAGTCTCCGTGAGTCACGAGATATAAGGCAGTACGTTTAGTTGGGTGTTCACAAGTTGCCGAGACACTCTGCCGTACGGGTTCAGTCGTCTTCTCTGCTCTGAAACTTACTAACTTAGTGCTAGTGTTCCGGTCATCTCGAGTTGCATGCACACGAGCGCACACTACTATTAATCGTGTCGTGTCGTGACTCATTGTTGTGTTGACAAATCGAGTTGTACCTCGTGTCTACCAAATTCAGTGAAACAAACCGCACAAGGTTTGCAGTTTTCAACGTTTTTAACCAGTCGCCGTCGCGGGCGCAGCTGTGTACTTTCCACTAGTTTAACTTCTAGCCCAACCGAGTGAAGTTAGCCTTAGTTTAAAACCTCGTGGTGCTTCAGTGCCTGTTGCCTCGTGCCACAATCAACAGTAACCAGACAAAAAAAAACTCGCGGACCCAGTGGACTCTACAGTGTTATGTAATCCAAGTGGGGGAAAGATCGACAAACAGGAAAGTACGATTCTTGGAACGCTTGATAGGCTTCACGTAGGAATAGATTTTATTCTTGGATTGAATCGAGTTTCCCCAACCAGTAAAAACTTGAACGCATCGATGGTGCGGAGTCTGACGATGGAGCCGACCTTCTACGAGGACACGGGGATCTATGGTACGAATCGTGAAAACCTGGGCCAGCTAAAGAGGAATCTTACCCTGGATCTAAACGGGCACAGACAGGGCCCACAAGCAAAGAGGCCGCGACTTGGTCCACTGCCGCCGGCCCTGAACAACATGGCACCGATCTTGAGTTCTCCAGATCTCAACATGCTAAAACTAGGGTCACCGGAGTTGGAGAAACTTATAATTGCCCAGCAAGACGGCCTCGTGACAACCATGCCGACGCCGACGACGCAAATCCTCTTCCCCAAGACTGTCACCGAGGCCCAGGAACTCTACGCGAGGGGCTTCGTCGATGCCTTGAACGAACTTCACCACTCTGACAGTTCACAGGAACCTGGGAGCATCCATGGGGCGACCTACACGACCTTGGAACCACCTGGCAGTGTCCAGAGCACAGAGTCTTCGATTAGCCAAGGTCTTCTACATCTTAAAGAAGAACCACAAACTGTTCCAAGTGTTTCCAGTTCGCCTCCAATGTCTCCCATTGATATGGAGAACCAGGAGAGGATAAAGCTCGAGAGGAAGAGGCAGAGAAATCGTGTTGCTGCCTCCAAATGCAGAAGGCGCAAGCTTGAGAGGATCTCCAGGTTGGAGGACAAGGTCAAGCTTCTCAAGGGCGAAAACAGCGAACTTAGCGCTATGGTCCACAGGCTCAAGGAACATGTCTGCCGGCTCAAGGAACAGGTGATGGACCATGTGCATTCCGGATGTCAAATTATGCAGACCGTCACTGGCCAGTTTTGAATGATTTCATCTCCTGGCGGAAACGAGCCGTTTCTAAATTCATTGGAGGCCGACGAAAGCTGGAGGAGGGAATCTGAAGCTCAATCGTCGGATATGGTCCACCTGGATGTCTTCGGAACCGGAGGATACCCTGGAGTGCCTTTCAGTGCTGTGCAAAAGGACTACGTGACTGTTTTGCAGCCGGCGTGGCCGTCGTGACGTCGCGTTGAAGGCCACCAGGTAAACGTACAGGCGGCCATTTTGGAGAACGGCTGAGTTCGCGCGGGAGATTCGAAACTCGTGTGGTGCTGCGAACTTTGGATACGTCCTGATTCTTTCAGTAATTCTCATAAAGAATCTTTTTTTTTTTTTGCGCAGAAGTCAGATTCGTCATTTGTGCATCTAGTCCTGTCCAGTATGTTATCTAACTTATATGAAGAGTCGAGTGATCATACGAGGACCTGCTTAGCAAGTGAACCTTAAAAATTTGGAGGAAATAATGTAGAAGTGCCAGTACTCGATTTTTCCGCAGTTCTACTTTTTCTATACTTTCTGTTTTGCAAGTTACTAAACAAATCATGTGACTGGAACTCCTACCTTGTTTATTTTTAATATAAGTCTCTGGAAGAGCAAACTATTTTTCTTATTCTATTTAAGCAAGTTTTTGAGGTTCTATTTTCAGGGTGGCCACTGGAACGGAAAATAGCGAAGTGATTAGGAAATCATGAATGGCACTAGGGTTTACATGGAAAGGAGATTTTATTAAAGTTCTCAGTGTTTAAAATTCAAATGAGTGAAGTATTTATTTAATTCTTTTATAAATTCAAATGAGATCGACAATACTGTTTTCTAACAGAATAATACAATATTGAATGGTTTCTAACATTTGTTTTGATTCACGTAAACAAATTATTTCATTTGTTTAAAAGTTTGATTGAGTTTGATATTAAATTAAAGTTTTTACGCTTCTATATTTGAAATAAACTGCACAAATTCTGCAATATTAATTGTTTGGTTTGAAAAATTTCGGTATTAAAGCATTGTTAATTAATTAGAGATAGTTCAGTTTTGAAAATGATTAAAAATTGTTGAATCTTGAAATTGTCCAATTTTAAATAACACCAATTTAAAAATAATCAGTTTATAATATTTTCCAGTGCAATTACATAATTATAAATAATTTTTAAGGCTGCTGATTCCCAGTTTGTACAATTTTGAATGTTTCATTTTGAATTAATACTTTTAATGGCGATAAAATTAAACTTGTTACACTTGGAAAAACTTTCAATATGAAACTGCATAATATAAAAATTTTTAATTTTAAAATTATAACTTGGAAATTTCTTTCTGAAAGAGTGGCCACCATGATTTTACCCAGATAAAAAAGTCATAGTTTATATATGTAAAATAGTGGATGGACGTCTATCGATAAATAAACGAATAATCGAAAAAGATCGATGGATGTCTTCTATCTAGGACCGTATAAAAATTTGTAACCTTCGAGCAAGAATCTGAGAGAGTTTTCAAAATGATACGTATTTTTGATTATTCTGTTTTAAATGTCTCTTCTTGCTCGAAGATTGCGTGTTAATCGATTCGAGTCTTGATTTGTTAATGCAGACAGTGGTACGTGTTTCTTATCTCAACGAATTCATATTTTTTGACTTTGTGCAATTTTTGTTAAAACTGATAGATGAGAGATTCGCGATGGTTTTTCCAGGTCGATTCCTCAATGATGAAAACATTCGTGGATTCTAAATGCGTACCAGACGGAAATACGCACTCACGAATCAGCCATATGTAAGTCGGTGAGCTTAAACGAGTCTAGTGAAGAGCTTCTTGATGAAATTAACGAAAAATTGAATTAAAAAGAAAAAATGACGATGTAGAAAAGTAAAAATGTAATTGATTTAGCATTTCACCAGCGCTATCACAAGCTAACCGACGTGATAAGAGAATTAAGGACGCTTGCGTGGAACGGTTGACGATTCCAATCTGTTATCTGTCAGTACGTGGAATTCAATCTTGCGTTAATTTTCAACATCAGTTACTTGGAACTCTATCGTTTATCGCGAGCGTTCTTGACGTACAGCAGGGAACGTTAATGCCTGTTTTGTTGAATGCATTAAATGCATTATACTTTTCTGTAGTTGCAAGCCAAAGAAGAAGGGTATTAAGGTTGTTTAATATTTGTTTAAATCATGTTTATGATAAAACCAGGCATGTATATGGTCTTAGTGTTTTCTGCTGTCGTTCAACTCGCATTTTATTGTGCTCTCTTGGCGAAGGAAAAAGAAAAAAAAAAAAAAACGAATGCTCACGATTCTGAAAAACCTCATTTATAATTTTGAAGATAACTTTTTTAAGTTTCGGGACATGCCTTGAATTACAGATGTATTTATTTATAAAGTTGAGAAGTGTCGTTTTTTTTTGTACTTTTTGAAGCGTAGAAAATATATCGTAATTTATTTTGAGATTTTGAGATTACAAGATTGAGAAGAGAAGCGAAAAGGCGAGAATTTGATCAAGATTTGTCCCTTGGTACTACTTCGACTTTGAAGCATCGCCTAGTTTCTTTGTAAAGTTCAACGAGCTCTCCAAATGTGCGCCTTTTGAATGTTGCATTTTTCACGCAACATGGTCGTTTTGATCTCTTTTTTGCGTTTTATACGCTTTAGAGTAGAGAAAGATTTTTCGCCACCTGCGGAGATCGCTCGATATACAAAAATGCGTTTGTCAAAGCAATCGATGATATAGCGTTTGCCATTTTGTGCCGTTGTTACTGAGATTAAACATTTTTTACCTCGTGCGTTCAATCGGCGCGATTTGATTCTTAGTGTGCCTTTTTGAAAAATAAATAATAAACCGAGCGCCGAGATTGATCTTTTCCTCTGTAGAATCGAGAAATTTTTTTAAATTGTTTTGTAAACTGTTTTCCAGTGGCGAAAACCGATGATATGGTAAAAATACTAACTTGTTGTAGTTGTAAATTAAAAATAGAAAATACCATTGATGATCTACCGATGCGATAAAGGTCATACGTAATAAATGAAGGAGGCGGTTGCACAAACGTATGAAAGTAAAAAACCACATGTGATTTAGCTTGTAAGCGAAAACCCCATTAGAGTATAGTGGTCTGGTGTTGACTACGAGAGATGATAAAACAAGCATATAGAGTTACATAACCCTATACATAACGAGAGTAAATATTGCTATTATAATGTAATAATATTATTATATACATACATTATATATATATGTTATATATTATATACCTACAGAGCGAAGAAATCTTTTTTTACAAATAATTTTATTTTTGAATGAAATAGAAGAAAAATAAAATTTACTGTATTACACTTTATATGCACTTGTCTTTAATTTTAGACTTACGCTCCCACGTTCTGTTCTTTCGATAATGCAAGACCGTAGGTCAGATGTAATTTATAAAATATACTTGAAAGTTCAAAATGAGATTAGACCCAGTAGGAGTCCTATTGAAGGAATCCAGTCGGTGCCTCTTGTACAGTTCTTTAATAAGAAGTGCAATTGACTAATTGGCTCAATTGAGAAAAGTTCTTGGTAAGCATTAAAATCGGAGGGAGATCGCGATTTCGACACAAATCCTCCTATAACTAATGTGGGCTGTTTTTCTCTATTTGAAGATTTGCTTCTTGCTTAATCCAAAAGTAAATAACTCGTCTTTTTAGTACTTCTTTTTCTGTAGTACTTTTTTTTCTTTAGTTCTTTTCTCCATTCTTGAAATTTTAATTAGTTTTCATAGCTGTAAGTGATAAGAATATTTCTCAACCTCGTATATCATCAAACAAAATCTGAAAGGTAAGTACATTGTACAATGTCGATTTCTTAATCTTAATGATAAAAACAAGATAATTTTCGTTTACTTAAAGAGTTGATTGATATCTTATTTATTCAAGTTATTTGTCAATATTGAATCTTTTGGTGCTTTTCAGGATAGCGACTTGACCGAGAATTTAATTAAAAAACCGGAATTTTAAATCGCCACTCTATCAAAAATAATTTCAAACCCGTTTTACTATATGATTTTCAAGTAACCGAAAAAATTCGAGTATTTGTACCAAAATTGCGGTAAAAATAGCCACGGCCTTTTCTTTAATCGGAAGATATTTCCATTACCTTTAATTTGTCAACAAATTGATATTGCAAAATATTGTTAAAACATCTAATAAGATTTCAGAGATTTAAGTTAAAGATATTGCGAAATATTAATTCTATTTTATTGTCAAATGGTATAGTCAACAAAATCTTTCTCCAGCATAACATAAAAGAAAATGTTATGTCTTGTGACCTAAATCGCAGCGAAATTATCATTTTTAATAAAGGATTGTTTTGTAGCCTTGATTTGATTAATTCATATTTTTAAGCCCGAATTTTTGTATGCCACAGTGATGAAGATAAATGTGAAGTGAAATTGCGAAGGACTATCATAAAAGGTATAATAGAAAGTTTTCAGAGCAGGATAAAAGTTGATATACGTTGCAAATGAGCATAAATGAAGTGGTGCGACCTCGACCGCGATCTACGAAAACGATGAATCTTATTATGGTCGCCAATGGTCGTACCGTCTCCGAATGTTCTCGATGTCAATAAAAGTATTTATTTTATAGGGCGTAAATTGTAATCAGTATCATAAATACGTGTAGCAGATATCGTATTATCATTCTCTTATCAAAACGTTGTCAAGCAACCTGACTTTATTGCGTATATCGACTGAAATTCAAACTTATTTCTAAAAAAAATAGGCAGTTCTTCCTCTCTATCTTTTCACTTCTGTTTTCTATTCATTTCCCAATTATTACATGTTATGCTTTCAATAACACAATTGGCAACAATTAGCAATTTAAAGGATCTGAAAGTTGATGTAAACTTATTTAGAACGAGGTCAGAGGCCATCCATATACCACGTGAACAATTTTTCACCACTTTTGGATGGCTCCTCATTAATTTTAGAACATGCACACGCTCAATTTTCATTGAGTGGATTTTCGTCTGGATTAATGTTTATTTTAGCCGTCAATATTTCCGGAATCTCAAATCAACTCATGTTTTCGCAAAAGTGCGGCGCTTTTAAAAGTGTAAATATCAGTTCATTGAACCAGAAGTATTGCTCGTTCACTTTTATCAATACATATGTTTGTTTGCTAGTTTTAGGGCAGGAATTCGGTTGAAAAACATTTGACTTTGATATCGAATTTACGTGACTTTGCATCTCAACTACACCAGGGTTTAGTTTAACTTTACATAGAAATGAATATACATTTTAGAGGTCAAGACTAACGATTGTGAAATGGAAAGCATTGGAAAAGATGTGCATGGAAAAATATGCTTATCTATAATATGCATTTCCTAATTCTCAAAATTTCCAAAGAAGTGTAAGTAACTACAAATATAGAAAGAGTGATTACCAGGGACAATCATCCTCGTTGTAAGTGAAATTAAGTCAAGTGAAGTTCCATATGCCGCGTAAATTACATCATAAGTTATTCGCTGTATCAATGCACGGGCGTGTGAAAAATGGCTGTGATTTGACGCAGATGAGGTATATCACGTAGAATTACAGGATGTCTGTATTAGTGTATACTCATGCATTCCATACGTAGGTATAACGATTAAAAACGACGAGGTAAAGAGATTGCTAAGATATGCAAATAAATTCCATTTATTTCAACATCATGCTTCCGCGTATGTTTGGATCTTACATATTTACGCAAAGTTACCCAAGACATCCTTAACGTACACAAGCCAAAGCTATACAAAGAAGAATCATCCAGAAAAAAGAAATAATTAACTTAGAAGATTGTTTGCGCAAATTTAAAAAAAAAAAAACATGTGTGTTACACATGATGGATGTACATTATTTGCTGTTGCAAAGATTAGGTGTATTTTTAGGTTAGAAGTGACTTTAAATTCCAGGAAAACTGCACTTTTTTCTGTAATTTATCTTCATTGTGTAACTGACAGAATCGTTATCAAGAGGACTGAATGGAGCTGAACGAATCTTTTCTCTCTTCAAATATTTGAACTTTTATTACAGAATGAAGAGAAAAAGAATCATTGCAGGAGGTAAATTGGAAAGATTTTCTGAACTTCGGACTGCCTAAGTGGCTTAAAGAAGGCAAACGACTAATAATTATGGTTTATCTCTAGCAGGGTTGGGTTGTCGTAAACCTACTTGGTAATATTTTTCCTGTAGTTTCCCTTATCGAATTGGCGATAAGAGGCATAAAATCTTATTCAGTTTAAAAGGACTAAAAAATACAACCCAAGCACAAATACATAAGCTTTAGAAAATATGTATAAAAGAAGATATACAATAAAGAATAAAGGAAACCTAGTTCATTCTTTGAAAGCGTTCAGGTACAGTAAATCACTCTGCGACCTTGGCTGAGTTTCGAACACATGTTGAATTTTTAACACATAAATAAGTGGCTATAATTTGTAGATAAAAAAGCAATTATTATGTTTTAGCTGGAGTTTATTTCTCAAGACTGTGATTGTTTTCATAGAATTGAGTTTTTAATACTGTGGAATATTTTTCAATGAAATCGATTAGATACTTTAATACTATACGACATTGAACTTTTAATGTGAATAGTTCTTCAGGGAATTTGTTTTTTCGAAAATATTTCCAAGGAAGAGTCAAAAGTAATGCCGGAGGTGTCAAATGCGTATGTAAATAGAGAAAGGTTGAAGTTTGCCGATGGTGGAGTGATTTAATCTTCGATTACCTGGAGCGTCTTGAGTGTAGAAACACCTGTACACTGCGGCGTATTTGAGGTGCCTAATCGACAATCAATTCCTCCTCCTTTCCCTCTCCTGACCCTGAAAGAAAATAATGTTGTCAGAATATGCTGAAATGAAAATTAACGTATCGTATTATTATTTTCATATTTTATGACAAGTGAGGCAAAGATCAAGGCAAAAAAATATTTTTTCAAGTTACTTTCAGTAATTAATGAAACTACGGAACATTTCAATAACGAGATGGGACTTTGAAAATAAAAATAAATATGGTCAAGATTATTATTAAGATTATTATTAAAGCTTTTAAAAAATATGAAGTGCCTTCAATTTGTGGCCTGCAATTTCAACGTGACTATACATCTATATTGTTTATGTGTATGCTATAGACGACCATTAAAGTACCTCCTTCAGTCAATTAATCCTTATCACGATCGACAGAAAATAGTTTTAAAATCGTTTCCGCGAAGTTGAGAAACTCTCTGGCTCTTAGTCTTATTGTTAGTGACTTTGAAAAAACGAAACAAGAGAAATTCTTCGCAATATGTTGTCGGGAAACCTACATATGAAATGCCTTGGATTATTTGCCTTGTGCTCTTATCTTATAACTGAAAGCCGGTGAAGATTGATCGATACGGTGATGCATATTAATCAGAGGTAGAATGATTGCTTTCTTAAGTCTATTACTGCAGCATTTTCACCACTGTAGAAGTTCTAATAGGTATAATTATGTTCAGATTATACGAGAGTAACTGATAGCTAATTAGTTAGCAGGAAAAATTAAAATTCACTATCTCTTTTCATCAAGATAAACTTAAATAAGTTCTTTTAGATTACCTAGTATATTTTCTTTATTAGTATTATTTATCTGGTATATTTTCAGATTCGCTTTTTAATGATACCTTATTATTTTCAAATTCGTGTTGGTGTTTTTTGTTGAATTTATGAAATATTATTGGAATGTGGAGTGATACTGAAATGCGGATGGCTTGAATTCAATTTCCTTGTGTATTGATAAAAGAAAAGATATGTATTTGATTGATCAAAAGTGTGGATTGTAACTATGACCTCGCGTTCTTGTCTTTGTTTCATCATGCGAGGAATGGAAAGATCCTTAGCGGGCATTTTCAATTATTATGGCCGTCGTTGGTAAGTGGGACTGCATTTACGGATATTGAGTCTTGTCCTCGCATTTTTTCCCTCTTTATGGAGAACTCGTACATGTTATAGATGCTAAGCCTAAGGTAATCTAGTCCTCCAACCTTCGGAAATATCCTCGACCGGTCTTCGAAATGATATATATTTTGGTAAATTCTTGCAACAAACTTAAAATTCTGAGAGTCTAAGTTAAAAACAATCTAAAGGTTAATAAACGATAAAAAGGAATGGAAACAATAAAAAAACGTTAACACCACTTGGTGTAAAGCTTAGATCAATATACATATATAGCTGGCAAAGAGTTGGTTAATATATAATAACTTATACAGGTCGTTTGTTTTATACTTTGTATTTAATTTTCTGTCTTCTGGTAGTAACAGGTCTATAACTTTAAATATCCTTATAGCTAGAAATTAATCTAATAGTCTGATAGAGATATGAGGAAATTGTATTATAATTGAGCTTTATTTACGTTAAAATTCAACCTGAAATTTGTCATTAAATTTCTTGCTTTCACAAGTAGGATTATGTAATAAAGAAGTGAGAAAATAGAGTTTATATGTATAGTAATTTTCGAACCTGAAGGAACTTTGATGTTTAGGTGAAGTGTAAAGGACAGAAGGATTTCGAAAAGTGAGTGTCTGGAGAGTAATGAGTTTCTGGCACTTTGTAACATAGTTGTCCAAATACAAGCGATTTATTACCTTGTTTTTTACTTTTTGGGAGCTTAATTTACGCTTGGCATTTTAATTTTTAAAATTGTCTTTGTCTTCAAACAATTTTGTTTTGAAAAAAAAAAAAAAAAAACCTTTTGAATTATACTGATAATCAGTAAGGTATTTTTCCTTTAATTAATTTCAGAATTAAATTTGGCACACCACAACCACCTAAAGTGCTCAACTTTAAAATATTTATTGTACAGCTTTAAATATTTTCTTCCTATGACGCCCAATTTAGAATTGGGACTAAAAATCTTTAAATTTTACACAAATTTTCCACTCTTCATCTTATTTTAACAATTTTTGTCATTTTTCCAATTTTTAATCTGCTTCACTTTTTTTCAAGAAAAGTGAAGTGCTGTTGAAAATGAGGAGACGCTAGAATGTATTTTAGCAGTATGAATCGGGGTTTTGTTAGAAGTTACATAAGGCACTCCTTTTTCTAGAGTTTTATGCTTCGACCTTATCTTCATTCGTTTGACACTACATCAGTATGTATAGGGTTGGCCGAGAACGAGAATTTAACTACTGCAAAAGCACTCACAAAAACAGTGTATATTCCATTCTGAAATCAAGGTCAGCAATAAAACACTTTTCCTGCTGAATATACTTCCGTTTTTTAATCTGGTGTTCTGTTGTTCTATTGTAAAATTAACATTAGGTTGTATTTCAAGACTAATAAATATTTTTTATTATAGAAAGTCTATAATTATATAATCACAAAGTATAATAATTTGTGAAATAGAAATGTTGCTCGGGTTCGAATGCGGCGCTCATAATAAATCCTGTTTTAGAGCAAGACTATTTCGGCATATAAAATATGTCCTTAAGGGGTAAAGAATTTGCAAGATACATGAGGAAAGGGGCACCCACGTATAATATGCATGGCGCAGCTGCTAAAGGACAATAAGAGGGAATGCCATTATTATAAGAAAAATCTAAAAATACGTGTCAGTTGCGAAACGATCGTGTCTGCACGGATGCACGAACACATGTGAAGTCTGTATGTGCACAAGATATCACACACTATCGCACGAGCACTGAATGCTCATGCGAACTTATTGAGACAAACACACTATTACTGTATCTAATTGTGGACGCTCAAGAAACCACTTTGTTGCGACTTTTTCTTCACTCTGCTTTGTACAGATCAGCGAATTTCTCTGCTCATCATAAAATTTTTTTAGGAACGATAAAAAATCGTCTTTACTCTGATCGTAGTTTATTCTCGTCGTTTAGGAAAACCAATAATTTTTGAAGAAATATTGCCATTCCTCAAACAAGTGAAGACATTGAGGAACTTACGATAATAAGAGTAATTTATTATTGCAAATTAAAACGCGTACTTCAACATTTTTTAAAAATATGGGAAAGAAATCTTTACGACTTGTGTATTCTACATTTGGCTTGAAAAATGTGTTAAAAGTGCCTTCTTCTTCAGCAGATAACCTACACTTTCGTTCTTTCTGTATTTTTTTTTCTACCGGTGAGTGTCTGTGAGTTCCCTGACGTGCACACAGTTTCCACTTATCTCTAAATACATTCCTCCGATGCCAAGGTAAAGTAAATGGAGAAAAAAATGCGCCTTTCCTCCCTGCACCCTCGAGCGGTTGTCCTCAACCTAGCATCAAGGTTCTTTAGCCTCCTTAGAAAAAGCTTGAGAATTAGTAACTGGTCTTTAATAATTATTCTCGCAAGTTACCCATTCTTGGATATTTTTATCGAGTTCTGTATCTATCCTCATGACCTACTCCTCATCCTTGTATTTCTTTTCATAAACGTCTTTTTTATTCATTGTTATTTACTTCTTCTGAAAATGTTAAATTTCGCCTGAAAAACAACTATTATGTATCAGATAATATAATGAGATTCTTCATTAATTTTAGGAGAATTCGGTCACCACAATAATTCAAACTTATGCATTTCAAGACAGTTTTCAAATAATTACACAATTTTTGGACAGAAGACATTTTTTATTATTATTAGGAATGCAAAAATAATGCATACTGGATTTTCGAGACATTTTGTGATACCACTTTTTTAAGATAGGACTGTTCGTCCACTTGGGTCAAAGTTCGCATTGACAGTCACTGTCAACGAGGTACAGATGCGAATTTGTTATTTTTAGAGTACGTGCGAGCCCCTGGGAACACTTGTGTATGAGAAGAATAAGCGTTCGAACATTAGATGTACGAATTAGCCTTAGAACAACGTTGCTCTTTGAATCGACCCTTTTACACTTACAAGAGAACATTAATTTCACACATATAGTGCACAAGGCCCCGTAGATTTTTACTGCGGTCTTTATGTACCGCAGAGACTAACCTTCAGGGTCAAATAGCTAACACGTCAAATAGATGCTGGTCTTCCACGACCCACCACGCAGTCTTCTTTTCTTTATTCCTTACCGTATGCGAGTTTTTATGAACTTGGTCCAACACATTGAATATGTGAGTATGTGTGACAGGCCCGAGAAAAATAAAACTTGGTACAAGGGTTCTAAAAAAGCGTGTGGGAGTAGTCAATGTAGAACAGGGGTCTTTGGGGTCTTTGGATCATCGGAATGTGACGTGTGAAAAATAGTAGGGGCATAGAATTTAGAATGCATGGGGAGATCTTCCTCTTCGTAGGATTATCTGGTCTTAGTTTAAGTAGAGCGTGAAATTTTTTAATCAGCCGAAACGCTAAAGCTACTATCGACAAATTACCCGTACTTTACTTCTTGTAACCTACTTTACAATTTAAAACATCTTTATAAAAGAAATCGAAAAACAAAGGGCGAATCTAACAATTTTAGGATACTATTTTTTACAGCAAAAACAATGGACGCGTTTTATACCTGAAGACCGAGACTTCCGGCGAAATGCTACCCCATCTTGAAATTAGGTACAACGAAATTTATCCCAGAGTTTTTAAAGTGTCACAATGTGTATACAAACGATTATTAATTATCTCTTGTTTGTGAAACAGACGTTTTTCTCAAAAAATGTGTAGCACTCAGCGATTAGAGTGTTTGGAGTTTATTTTAGTTGATCTGCAGAATATTACTTTGTGTTATGAATTCGAGATACAGTTTTGTGGTAGTAATTCAATATTTTTTTCGTTTCGTACTTTGCACTCGAGTTATTAGTTAGTTACGGCCTTCAAACTATATTTTCCCTTATCGTGCACACCAGCGGTGCACAATCTGGATCTTACTCACATCAGCAATTTCAAACAAAGCGAATGCTCGAAATCTGTGTTTGGCTATACGAGTATGCAACACGAGCTAGCCTTATCTAATGTAAACTTTGGTTTTCTTTGTCGTGAGGTGAGGCTGGTTGCAAAATGTCTCCTAAAATGGTTCTCTTATACTTATACTCTTTCTGTCCAAGGAACAGGGCCGCACCCAGAATCATTTAGGCTCGCATTTAGGACAGAGTATAAAACAGGTTGTGTTACATACATATCTAAATTTAAAATTTAAATTTACTGTCACACTATCGGTAATTAAAGTTGATTGAATTAGGGACGATTTTTACGGTTATTGCTAGATTAGTCACGTGACGTTTTTTTGAAACGAAGCCAAGTAATTCGTCAAGTTACTTTGACTCGGTGCCAGAAGGCTGTCAAACAAAAACGCAACTCTAAAGGGATCTTTAAGTTTGGAATTTACGTTTCGGATTCGGAATTTAACAACAGAACAAGTTTTATTAAAAATCAATATATTATCAGGTTGGAGAAGTATTTCGAAATCGTATTTTATTGTTAAAAATTGTTATTTCTCTGAGGAAGATAAGAATATCAATATCTTCATCAATATTTTTATTAGATTCAGTGTCTGCTTTTAAAAAAAATGTGGCGTAGCAAATTATTTTTTCGAGGAATTAAATTAGCATAAGAAAATTAGGAAGCTGCTTTTTGGATCCTTCTTAGAGGCGTGAGCTTATCTATTGGAGAGAGATGAAATATGCGGAGTGATTTGAATTTTCATCCGAGTGACATTCTCTTTTCTGAACTGAGTTTGGATCGACACGGTTTAATTCGATTGTAGAAGTATGCGAGGGTACAGTTTAGGGTAGATAAGTTATAGGAACGAGATAAAGTATATTAAGTAACCCTATTCCTGGATGAAAAGGTTTCCACACAATATAGAATCGAATAGAAATTGTACAGTTCTTATCTAGAAGAAGGCCTGACTCGATATCAATTCTTCCAATTTATTTTCAATTTATATATCATAAATATTCAACAGAAGCAGCACATGCGTATCATCGATATTACATCAATCACTGATCACTTCTTTCATTCCTTTTCTGACAAAATACTTAACCTCTTATTATGTGATTCAAATCCAAATGATTTAAAAATTTAATTTAATGACTTTCTTTTCAAAAGTATTTTTTAATAGTCGCCTTATTAATTTGTTTGTCGATGCTTGCATAATTTGATGAAGTAGTGGAATCCGATTAAAAAAGTTAATTAAACCAAGAAAAGATATTATAATTTTAGAAGAAACTGTTAATTTGGTGAGCACGGTAGGAGGGTTTCTTTATTACCCTCTTTCATGAAAAGTGGCGAGGACGAATCAGAGAAATTCGCTGTAGTTATCGTAAGTTGAAAAGTGTCGCTTTTAAAATTTAATGGACACCAAGGCGTGGAATATGTAGGCCAGCCAAGCGGCTACGCTTTGTGATGCAGATAAGTTGACTAATAAAGCTAAGCTAAGTACATAAATGCACATGCGCACTTGGCTGCATGCTTGAAAGTTCGTCAGTACAAAATGTAAATGTTCATTGGATTCGTAGGAATGCGTGTGTAAACAAAGAAACCGTGACGATACCCAACAAATGCAATGCGCGATTACAATGGAAATCTGCATTTGTTTTTAACACAGAGAAAATCGCTCCAGTGGGTCGAAGATTCGCCTCGATTCGCTAAAGTGGTCAATCAATCAATACCACTTCTCCATATCTAATCAAAATTCAATTCCACTTGTTCAAATTAACTAACAAAATAATTTTGATGACACCGGAGGCAAAGGAACTTTATGTTAAATAATTCGCAGCATCACTCAGAAAAAAGTTTCTTTGAATAAAACAAATTTTTTTTAATTCAAACAAATTTTGTTTAATTCAAAGATATTTTTTCATTAACCCTATATCATTGATACGTTTGTTTGATTCAAATAAACTTTTTTCTGAGTGGATGCGAAAAACATGGCACTTCACTTCCAAATAGCACAAATACGCTTATCAATAACCTAATACATAACCATTGTTTCCTCATTAATAATGTATTCGATAACTCGATAAATTCGATGGATTCCACGAAAAGTCGGTAAGAAAAATAACGCGACTTTTATGACATGAAAGATAAACTGACATTTGCAGAAAGAGAATTTTAAAAATAATAAAACATCATTTATTTGATGTAATTAAAAAATTTTGTTATTGAAGTTTGTCCTTAATAGAATTTTAGATACTTTAATTTGAAATGTTTGTATTTCAAACAGTACTGAATCAATATAATTTCATTTCGCAATTCGCGTAATGAGTCCTCTTCCTTGAATCTTTCTGTAATTCGCAACTGGGATGAGCTGAGGCGTGTAAAAGGATATTGAACAGGATATTGTGCGGGTGAGGTTTTAAAACGATTAGAGGTAATAATGGTCAAAAGTTTATGAAACTGACCCATCTTTTTCGTTTTTATTAGTCATTTAGCATTCTTGAGCCTGGTCCTTGAAAATATGGTCGAGTCGTCAGACATAAGAGTTAGTCTGGCAAGGATTACATGGAGATAAAGATTGCCCAGGAAAAAAAGAGGTGATGTGTACCCAGGTCACGTTCAAAGTACTTGCTGCCAGCCAAGCAGGTTTCAACCGTTCTGTTTCGTTCATACTGAAGTACATTATGTATAAACTCTATTGGTCGTCCAAATTTATATTTTATACCACTCTCGGTTTGAGATTTGGATAACTTTTTATCTTTTTGTACAGTCAAAATGTTTTCAAATTATGCAGATTCCAGAAACAAGAGTTATAATAACTGGTTGAAAGAAATAAAGAGATTATAAAAGTTACTGTTCGAAAAATACTTTTACAAGAGTTCGTATTATGTAAATAATTATGTATCGACAATATTGTTATATTATTTGAATAAATGAATAATTCAAATATCAATTTCAATAAAACTGAAGAAATAATTGCTCTTCATGCCAGCATACGGAAATTCCCAGTCCCAAAAAGGGAACAGCTTGTATTATTATGATTGTAAGCGTTTTTTATCGTGAAAGTCGTGATTGGGGAAACCACGGGTTGATCAATATTATGCAAGTGTCAAAAAAACAACAAAACAAAAATACGATTAGGGTAGAAATCCTTTTCTTATTAATAAAAAAATTATTCATAGTAATTTCATAGAAATTCCTCATAGTACGTATTTTGTAAACATTTTCTTTTTCTTTAACTTTTTCATATAGAGATTTATGAACCATCATTCTTATTGCCTCTTTCGTCGTATTTAAAATTTCTTCCCAAAATCGGTAAACACAACCATTTGTATCTGCAAAAACGTCACGGATTTTCCATGTATTGGGACAAGGACGTTGAAAGTTCATACGTATGAAACGATTCTTTATCATAAAGAATGTTTCCAAGAAGAAAAAATGGCGCATGTTCGCGAGCTTGGCACCACCAGGTGTTCTCCAAGCCCAACATACTCGGTAACGCGCTTGCGTGTGTTCTATTATCTAACTATAAACTACTATATATACAAAGGTAAACTATTCCCCTAGTACAAAAATGTATATACATATATATACAATTATACATTGTATATTCAGTTGGAACCAATCGTTATCCTTTGTTTCGAAGGATACATTAAAAGCATGCATGTAACTCGCAAATACGGAGAACGCGTTCATGCGAGAGTACTTAAGAAAGAAACGACGTGCAAACTACGCAGCGAGCTAATCTCAAAGGGGAAGATAAGAGAATCGCGAAAAAGAGGGAGAGTGACGAGCTGAGGATGGCTGCTGCAAAAGGAAAAGAGGTGGAGAAAAATAAAGAGGGGTAAAGAGGAGTGGAGGAGGGTTGACTGAAAAGAGGGGTAAAGAGAAAGAAGATTGAAGAGTAAAGAGGAGACGATGAGGCTGAAAAGAGGGAGGGGCGAAGGAGAAAATGAGGGTGAGAGTGAGATGAGAGAAGGAAAGCAGCACGTGGCGATGCCTAGGTCAACCACACGACATTACAAACACAACGACCCAATACAACGAAAGTACGACAAACAAAACCAAGGCGTGAGTGAAATACGTTGGGTAATCCCAAGTATATAATACAAAATACTCCGTGCAGGTACCACTTAAGAACTTGAGATCCAAAGATCCGGGCAAAATACGACTCAATAATGTCAAGATCTTCAGGATTTGCGATTCCTTTCAATCTTTAAAACCTTAGAAATGTACTTTAATTTACCCATAATTACAAGTGCGTGTCGGTTGTAAAGAGGAAATTCTTAGGGATGTTCATTTTCTTTTGTAGCAATGCAAGATCGGTTGATATTCTGTATATATTTCTGGAATATTCAGAGAGAAATTTTGCACTCAAGGTTTCTCTATATTATAATTACATTTTTAAACTCTCTTTTATTTTACAGTTTTAAGTATTGAGAGACTATGTAAAATATGGGTACTCTCATTTTATTTGACAGTATACTCATTTTATTGGTTGATGCAATTTTGCCAATTATACCAGTCGATGAATTAGAAGACATAACTATAAAATTATAGAAGATTCTGATTAGATTAGCACCTGATGTAGGACTACACAGATACACACTACATACATACACACTACATAGATCTTCCACTTGGTTCTGCAGATGAAATGCATAATAACGCATATCGGTTTGACAGGGTGGATATATTGCATTGCATGTGTGTATTTGCGAATTTGCGATGCAGAACGTAACCCAGAATCTGAGTATGTACGTCGTCATGTGTACGGGCAAGTTCGTTGTCCCCTTTCCTTGTCGCGCCTTGTTCGTTTATTATTGTTATTATTTCACGGTGCGGTTGGCGTTGCTTTGTTGTGAGTTTATCTTCGGCAAGAAGCAACCACCTTGTGCCGTTGCCCCATCCATTTCCCCCATGCAAAATTCAGGGGTTGGTCGTTTTGCCCTAGTTGCACTGGTTTTATTTTATAGTCTTATTTGCCACTGCCCCCCATCGCTTTTGCGCTTACACTCCCTCTTTAACCCTTCTTTTCCTTTTTCTTCTTATCCTCCTTTCATTTTCCTTTTTTGCTATCCTTCCCCCTTCGAAGCTTAATTCGAGCTTCACTTCTTGTTTATTTGTTTCTTTTATATTATCTGGAAAGCTTCGCAGTTCGCTTCCACTCTCACTGCGCACAATACTGCGGACGACCCTCGAGATGGATATTTCGAGCCGAGGGGCATCTCACTTAGAAATAAAATGAATTCGTACGGACGTTGTTAATCGTTGCTTGACGATTCTGTACGATTTCTTACGATGTCAACGCTAAATACATGACTTTCAATTTTTGAGATCGTATGCATTCAGCGCGTCAAAGTCGACGCGTTGAATTCACGAATTTACATTGAGTTCGGCTGAATTCGACAATCCAAGCGTTGAGTACAAGCGGTCTCGCAAGCGGTAGAGGTATAATGTACTGATTTCACGTTAACTACACTGAATTCTTCCCTTTCGCTTACGATTTCAAACGTAAGGTATAGTAAGATGGAACGATTCGAATTATGTATTATGTATATACCATATTAAAATTAATGTACGGTATATTAATATACTTTATATTAATATAAATATACCGTATATTAATTTTAATATGGTTTATATTAATATTTATATTAATTAAGTTATTATAAATTATAAATTAATTATAAATTATAAATTATAAATTAATTATAAATTAATATATATTAAGTTTATATTAATATTTAATATACTTTATATTAATATAAATATACCGTATATTAATTTTAATATGGTTTTATATTAATTCTACAACATAATGATAATACATTAAATTTAATATACGGAATATGCAAATGACTCTAAAAAAAGTATATTAAAAGTATATTAATTTTGAAAACATTTTTAACAGTGAACGATTACATTACTTTGCAACGTGCCGAACAACTGATCAGACTGGCCCAGCTATGTCAGACTGCGCATGCGTGTGCGTCTTCACTGTATGGTAAGGGTCTGACGTTCATTTACGTAGTGGACGTAGCTTTACTGATTTCGTCTGATTTCGGTTGAATTCCTACTGAATTCGTGCCACTTCACGCAATAATAGCTAAGATTTCAAGGATCATTGATGATTTCCTCCGTTAAACAACGGATAGAAGCGATATTTAATCTTTTTACAATCTTTACGAATGCATACAGAAACTGACGATTTTGAAAATGTTATTTTCGCGTTTTCATTTCATCAACTGATTTCGTGCGTATTTGACTTCGACTTTTAGCGTTTTAGACGTTGAATTTTCAAGTGAGATGCCCCTCGTTTCGAGCCTCCCTGCACATCTCCTTAGTCGTTACGTTAAGAGGTCATTAATGACTAATCAAACAAAGTTCTTAAATTGACTATGAAAGTCGTTTTGGGAAAAGTGATTACCAATCTGTACCTGGAAGAAATGGGAACAAAATGGTAACCGAGTGAAATCTGATGTCTGATGCAAAATGAAAGAGAAAATATTACGGGATATTATTGAAGAATTCCTGCAAGCGATAATAATTTTTTCTTCTATACTCATCAGGAGTGAGAATTAAATTCTGATTGGATAGAAGTATATATAATATCACATGGTCCAAATCGAGGTCCAAATAGAACAACAAAAAAAGAATTGATTCCCTTGCTGATTGGGGCCCTAGAGAACGAGGAAGTGGGTTACATAAAATATTTCTCTGCCTGCATTCCTCGCATGCCCACGCCTCAGGGCGAAGGGTCTAGGTGACCTTGCTAAATTCTACTTTGGCGTTCTCTAGGCTCGAAGAAATATTAGTACTTCGCAGCGAAGAAAAACAGCGTTGTAAAATAATACTGGAGCCTCCAAGGCGTCTTCTTCATACTTTACAAGCGAAAAGAGCAATCGATTTATTTTTGTTTAAGCATTTACATTCTGAACGCATCTGTCAAAATTATACCCTGTTGTCCTCGCGTCTCGAAATAGGTTCAATAAGTGGTAGCTTATGGTTGTATCTTATCGTCGAAATAAGCTCAAACAGGGTCAGAAAAGAGGAAAGAATTATAAGAAATTCCTCTTCCTTTCTCTCCATTCCTGTGTCATATTTTTCATCCATATCTATTCTTTTTTTTTCCTTTTTCAAGTCAAACAATTTTTTTTTGTAATTTTACAGTAAGGATCTTAATCAGTAAACGCCTTTCAATTAAAGAGAAACCGAGTTAACCGCAATTTAGGCGCTCCGTCGACGATACACAAAGCAGCTCGAGGATTTCCTCGCGATAAATCTGTGGCGTGTCGTGAAATTTGGCCTCTAGCCAAGCACCACCGGCTTCTCGGTTTGCCGGGCCAGTTTCTTTATATTCTGCAGAGTTTATAAGCAAGCGGATTTCGAAACAACCGGTTCTCCTTTCCCAAATCCTCAGGAACATGATCAAAATAAAGAGGACGAACACGAAAGACAGTGCGATATCCTTGTATATTTTACGATTCCTGAAGCCTTAAGTTGTGGTTTTCACCCCTCACCTCTTCCCTTTTTTGTTAGCCACCCCACTTCTTGTTTTTAACTCCCCCACTCATTTTTGACTTCGTCCTATCTCTTTTCATCTTACAGCACAGACTTAAACACGTCTTTTCTCGACTTGACGGTGCTTTCTCCACTCCCTGTATCCATGGGAGGACGTCGTTAATCTTAACGAGCAAAGAAATAAAGAAAACCGGGCGAAGCCGTCGCCTTCGTACACCATTGTTTAACGAAATAAACATTTCAGATGTTCTTTAACGGATATCACATAAAGATCAGTCCCTCTTTTGTGAGCAAGACAAAAAATGAAATTCTTAGCTGATTTTCAATAATTTGATGTTTATTTAATTTATTTCTGACGTTAGAAGTCTCTATTTAATGGATTTTATAGAAAGAAACTTGACTTTCATGATAATAATTAATATACGCCTATGTTAAAGTTCCCTCTCCTTTAATATACTAGTTTCGACATTCCCCCCCCCCCCTTCCAGGAAACACTAGCGTAGGTTTCAAATATATATAATAATATTTTAGATTTTCTCTCATTGTTAATTTAAATACAAAAATCATACCCTACAATAATTTTTCTCGGTGATAAACAACCTTTATTTGAAATTTGTGCTCGACTTCATCTAAATTTCCGGCTTTCGGAACTTTATCCGGAGAGTCTAGAGTCTAAAAGTCTCTGTGGAATTTACGGAATGCTGTACGTGGAAATTTCGACATAGATTTTGAAATTTCAAGTAACGAATGGAATTCCGACAGCATTAATTTCGAATACTCTTTTTTTTCTACAGGATACAAAATTTGGTACGGCCCTGTTATAACACTTACTATAGATGCCGCTTATGAAATCCTATTTTTGTAAAACACAAGGAAACGATAGCCTCAACGTCTACATGTACAAAACCCACACGCATAAGTTTCTTAGAAAATTATGTACAACTTCCGTCGTGTTCCTATCTCAAATGGGAATTCCACTTTACCTTTGGACCTTCGCAAAGGTCTTCAGGTTCAGTCAAGTTGGACTGCAGAAAGACTAATTACTACATTATATGTTCTGAGTTAAAAAGTTGCAGCCACAAAAACATTTCAAGGTCGCAATTTACAATAAGCGTATTCTTTCCCACGCGCTATTCTCTCGTCACTTTTAACGTAAATGTCACATTTTATGGACAATAAACCATGAAAAACGTTCGCCGGAAAGAAATATATGTACCTGCTTCTTGTTTTAATTATAATTCATCTTTTCCTTCCTGCAATCACTTTAAATTTAAATGTATTAATCATTGTTTTAATAGTTTTTGAACCCGAAGACTGAATGCACATAAAATGCTAAATTACCTTTCGCAACAAATTGAAATAACTTTTTTTTCAAGTCTTTGGCACACCGAGAATTTATCTATTAAGTTCTATTTTGAAAATGGAACTGAATAAATCCAAATTAAAACTTTATCATTTCAATAGAACTGAAACAAAAGTTGAAGTACGTACAAAAGGAATTAATTTCACTTCAGTTGCAGCTAATTCCGGTGAATTATCATGTGCCTGTAATTAAATTCGAGTGAATTTGTATGAATTAATGTTAATTTTCATGTAATCTTATAATTTCAAGGTTCTACTCGTGGGAAATCAATTTTACTGAATTGAAATTTCAGATTTTGCGAAACAATGTAGGTCATCAGAATTTCAGCCTCAACATCTAATTTCATTCATTATTAAAGAATAATTTGAAAACTAATCATATTTGTTTTAGTGCCTCATCTTATCGGGCGTCCTCTGAATACGACATTTATTTTATAAGAGACGCATGCGCGTTGCTTTTAATTAGCAGCTGGAGATGGAAGGAAATCCCTGATACGTCATACATAGGCACTGTCGTTGCCAAGTAGTTGACCGCTTTTAGTCGCCGAGTAATAAGGCGAAAACGTTTCTGACAGTTGATTAGCAGACTCGGATCTCTCCGCACAGAATATCACACTTAAAAAAGATGCAGACAAACCACAGCTTTTTTGGCCTTTCTATCCACTCCAGGCTTTTTACTGTCTTCTCTTTCTAAGAACTAATTAATTTTCTGACATTTGTAAAAAAAAAATTATTATTACATCAAATGACTACTGTGTTCTTGGCCTTAAGCAGGAAATTTATTTACCATTTTCATATACATATACAATAATAATTATAATTATAAT
The DNA here is from genome assembly GCA_904066005.1 of Synergus itoensis. Classification (NCBI taxonomy): domain Eukaryota; kingdom Metazoa; phylum Arthropoda; class Insecta; order Hymenoptera; family Cynipidae; genus Synergus; species Synergus itoensis. The sequence goes on from CAJFCP010000089.1 coordinate 2,980,520, forward strand.
GGCTTTAGAAAAAACGAAAGAGAATGTAGAAAAAATAATAGAGTAGAATGTCCTTGATAGAGGCCGAAAATAGAGTCGAAATATTCGACTGATGTTAGTCAAACTTAAATAATAAAAAAAGGTTTTACAACAACTTTAAGTCTCTTTTTTAATACAAAAAGTATAAAACGTACAAAAACTTCTTATATTTCATTTTATTTTTAAATATAAAAGAAAGTGTGTGGAGTTTAATGAATAGGATGCTATTTTGGATGAATCGAATCCGGCGACAAGGCATCTGTTCTGAAGTGCTTGAAATTGCGAGGACGAAAGGATTTCTGGCCTAATTTAACGACACCAGTGACAAATGAATATACTTGATCTTGCAACAGTGAAGGAATGAAAAAATGAATACAAAAAACCGAGGGAAAAGACCGCATACTTAAGTATTTCTTCACATTTAATCTAGTTTTGAGTTGCAACATTTTTCAGATACGAAAACAGATGAAGGCAGAATGAAAATAATTGTTCAAAATGAGAAGCAACAAATTTTACATCAATGATTTTCTGTGCTGTCAAGCTAAAAACAAAATTAGTTCGTTCAAACTTGTTCGTTTCATGTTTCTTAGATATTTTTAAACAGTCAAAAGTGAAAGTAAAAATCTTTACGAAGAGTTAGCAACGCCAAGATTCATTTGACAATGTTCAGAGTGTGTTGACTTTATGGCGCAGCTGGCATTTGTTAGTACAATTGAACTTCGTAAAATGTTTGGCGTTTTGCCTTGTTTTCTTCTGCGTGACAAACAATGTAGAAACCAAATAGTCAAATATTGTTCTCGACGTTAACGTTGTCATTTTATGATTTTTCATCAAAAACAACCACATCAACTTGATCCAAGCTGACGTTGATACCTTTCTTTAATTTTAAATGAATTCAGATATTACATAGTCGATTTCTGCAGTGAAAGAGAATGATCGAGTTCCGGCGTGACCGTGGTGAGCTTTCGGTTTGAAAATCTAAACGGAGGACTCTATTTGTAGCCCAACCAACTCTGGTTGGCAACGTCCAACTGTTTTCTTTGGAATTCGAGACTCGGTTGCGCGCTCGCGCATTTGTTGACTATATCACACTCGCGTTACATTTACGTTTACGTTTACGTTTTGCGACAAAGATCTGCTTGCAGGTGGTGTCAAAGCATTCACGATTGCACGTGGCAAGTTCGTGTACTCTGCAACCAGATTCAGCAAAACATCTCTTGAAATCGGTTTTCAGAGCTATGAGGAAAGAAAAAACAGTCGCTGGATCAACCCTGCTTCTTTCGAAAGAACAAACATTCTTCTTAAACAGATTTGAGAGGAATTTATCGCATCCGCTTGTTTACTAGCTGAGAAGATGCTTCGCATTTCTCATTAGTTTCCTTAAGTTTGTATGTACATATATACGCCAAACTTGCTTATTTATATCTGCAAAAATTGCATATTACGTCAAACAACATAATAAAGATACAGCACATGACGAGATTCCATACTCTGAAAGAGGAAACATAGCATTTTTTAAACATTTTTCCATGATTATTTTAAAATGCTTAGAATTAAGTTTCTTTATCTTAAATACATACATACATCAAAAATACATGTAATAATAATCGTGTTAACCCACATAATTTATGAAACTAGCACATGTGTTTAAAAAGGTATTAAGTACTGACTAAACAACCTGTTTATTGAAACAATAGAAACAAGAGATAAATGTTTAAGTCGTGGTTTAATGTACCTATATCGGTTTTTGAACCTTGAAAGAAGGTGTTCAAAGATTCTCTCAGAGATATTAAACGTCAAGACTATCGAAACCACGCAACAGGTGTTCAGAAGCGATTCCGTGTCAACGTGCAAGGTTCCTATCGTCGGAATGGAATCAAGAGTCACGTGACATCAGACCAGATAGTAAACACGTAAAAACGTCGCTCGAGCGGTAAATTTGCAGAGTGTACTGTATTGCAAGTAAAAATCGATTTATTTTATGTTTTATATATTGTGTAAATACTTTAAATTTAAAAATTCGTACAGAAAACAGCCTAGGTCTTTATTAAAGAATTCAATCGGAATTTCGACTCGAAATTTACAAACCATCACGTAATCGTGGAAAAGGCAAGCCAAGAGTTTGTCCTTCGAATTAAACCTGAAATTTAACAAATATACATTATACACGTTCGATAAAGTGAAATAAATTTTATTCATTTTTGCATGCGCTCTAAAAACACACTTTGCGATTTATGAACCGTAAAGGCATTCACGCAAACATTTGCGTGCACTTGCATTGAAAAACATGTGCATTTGCGCGATCAAGAGTATAATGTTAGCGACTGCCGAGAGCGAACAAAGATTAGATGAGAGACTTGTACTCTGTTGGTTCAGGTGGTTAACTCTTTATCTCATTTCTTTGTTCTTTCTCCAGTGCCTCCTTCGTATTTCTTGTCGTCTCTTTTAACTTTCCTCTTTTGTTCCCGCATGAAAAAACTAAAAAAAAAAAAAAAGAATAACAAGGGGGAATGTTCTTCTGCAAGAGGTTATTTGCTGAAAATGAAAATGGAACGACTAAAAACAGAATTTTCATTAATCTTGTCCAGGGCCAGTGTCCTTAGAGCCATCAGCTGGAGTTGCAAATAGCTTGCAATCATTTTAAAGTTCCATTAAAATAAAGAAGGAGAGTGCACCAAAAGTTTGGCTCTTTTCTTTGTTAGAAAATGAAAAATGTGATATCCCTAAAGAAGTATTATATACAAAATTTTAATACAATTTTAAAAAGAAGTCATGAAGATAAGTTTCACAAACACATTTCACAAATTTTCAACAGAAACCATCCATTTCTCAATTTTAATTACTTCAGCGCGATTTTCTATTTCAGCAAAGACAATATCTCCACACTGTGGTGCTAAGACTTCAAGGATTCATGAAAGTTACGTAAACCAAGGTGATCCAATAAGGCAGCGCAACCATGAATTCCGCAAATATTTCGAATATTTAATTTTTACCTAATTTGAATTCATCTAGCATTCTTGAAATATTCCATGCTTCAGAATGGAAAATGGAATAACGTCCGCAGTGGTCACTAATGTTTGAATTGTATAGATTTAAGTAGTAAAACTTTAATTAATGTCAAATAAATATGTTAGAATTATAATATAATTATGAGAATATATAATAAGTAAAAAATAAATATCAGAGAAGTTATTGGTTTTAGGAAATGATTTTAGAAGATAGTTTGAGATCTTGTACAAGTGCTGCATATGTCCGATTGTAGATTTATCATTGTTTCTATCATTAACATGAATTCATAATGACACTTGGGACCTTCGGCTCTGCTGTAATTCTCACAGTGTACACCCACGTAATCACAATGCGTCTTATACAAACCAGTCAGAGAAAAGCAATACGCGCACTAGAAATATCATTACGGAGCAATTCGCATTGCCAGCGAGGCTCGATTTCTGCCAGATTCAAGGACATGGAATACTAATCACTTCTTCACAAAGTGGGAAGTCACGAAAGATTCCCTAATCACTTTTTTCTTTTTTTCTCAGTCTTCGAACAAAGTCGAGAAAAATAGTTTTTTATATCTCTATTGCTCTATTATACTTTTATAAATAAATACACGCTTATATTTTTAGTTCAATTATGTTTGGGAGGTCGAGCTGAACAACTTTATGATGTAGTTTTAAATTATGACATTTAATTAAAAAATGATCAACCCACGAAAAGTTTACATTACTGATCAGCGTAACATATGATGCAACATTTTCTGGCTCGTCCACTCTCGCGTGAACCGTGCACATCACTGTAATTTACTCATTCTACAACTGCACACAGATATGAGTTTGTAAGTCATATTTGCAGTCGAAATTGTTTTCAAGACATTAACACAGAAAATTCCAAAATTTATTTTTAGATGCCTTAAAACGCTGCACTCAGCTGACAACCACATGGACCACTACATTGACAGTTATAATCACATTCACAATTTTTTATGTAGATGTCAACTGCCTACAGCATTTAAAAATATTTTATGCTTAAAATTAATTTTGGGATTTACTGTGTTAGTAAATCCCATTTGGATAAGTGCCAATGTATCAATAATCTGTTCAACTAGTTAAAGCCATCTGGAATAAAAAATCGCTTTCCTTTGTTCAAAGGAATTTATTTGCTTTTATTTTACGAACTGTAATATAAATCAGAGAATATAAGAAAGCATAAACAAGAAATAAATATAGACGAGTCCCAAAGTTGCAAGCGTGAAAAGTTCAAGGAAAAGTTGGAAAGAGAAAAGAGTGGAAAATCCATTTTATTATTTGAATAGTAAGAGTCCCGATACAATTGCAGATTGTTTTCTGTTTTAAAGCAAGCGTATCTTCCAGCATAACAAATTCCTTTCAATCTTCTCCACATTTTCTGATATTGTTCTCGAAGAGATTTGTTCTGCACGTGTCTTAAACCCCATTTTTCGATAAGTTTATGTATTATCAGCGGACGTGACTTGAGAGACAATTGGACGGAACCACAGTGTCTGCTAAGACAAGAGTGGGCCTACGACTTCTAGTTTTACTTTTACCCATACAGACAACCACTCCCCTATTCTAACACACATGTTCACATCTATATGCTTCTCTATCTTTCTCTGGATACAAGAATCAGAATTTCTTTCCTCTTCTTTACTGGAAGTGATAACACGTGCCGCCTCCTCGAATTGTCTCGATGGTATAAGTACTGTAAGTAGTTTTATATTCCAATCATTTCATACGCGTGCGCGTGTACTGCATTCTCAAAGGCGTAGGTATACAAGCACTAGAGACAATGAGACCTCTTCAAATTAATGCTTTCTTGAGCTCCTCTGAAAATATGATTGACGGAGTGCCAGATGCCTGATAAGACCAAATATTATGCTCCAGATGTGATAAATGATGTTCTTCATTATCCAATATTTGAGAAGAGTGAGGTGTAAAGGAATAATTAATTTGCGTTGAATTTCAAAGAAGTGATACAAAAAAAAAACTATATAAAAAGGGGGTTGAGTAGGATCTGAGTATGATTAATATTTTCTGTTGGAAATAAACGTATGGAAACATATCGATATAAAATTATAGTTTTGTAGTTAGAATAAATTTAGAATAAATCCGTTTGAAGACATTGTACTTACATATTTTCAAGAAGAGAATATTCTAGACTTCTAGACTGATGCCAACAATTTCGTACTGTGTACGTACGCACGTGAGTGAAAATGACACTTGCACCAATGGAAATAAAGCACGTGAGTGTATAAGTGCAAAGTCGAGTAGGTACAACTATTCATCGCAACACCTGTTTGCTTTCAAATAAAATCAAGCAATAGTTAACTGACTTGAACTAACTCACAGCGACTGAAAATACTCGGTCAAATTACTCATTAAAATCTATAGCTCGGTTCCATACAGTTGTGCATTCAAGTAGTGTTTAAAAAGGATTTTTAAAAATATTCGAAACAGAGCACAGTCCATTTGGAGTTTGGTGTCTGGGAATTTTCTAGGAAGAAAACATACGCACACTGAGGAAAAATATCACTTTGTAATTATTTTTACTGGGAAAGTGTAGTCATTCATTAGTCAAAGAAGAAAACAATAAAGAACGATAACATAAAATACTTTTAAACCTCAGTTATTCTCAACGATAAAAAAAGGAATGCTGTAAAGACATATAAAACCGGAAGTATGTAATGCTCGTTAGTCCGACTTGAAGTTGAATGATTTACAATTTTTATGCTCGTATAATTTTTAGATTATGAGAATTCACTAATAAATAAAAATATACCAGCATGTAACTATTTTTTATTGCCAGATTTTCAAAAATATGTAGATTCAAACATAGCGACTTAAAGTATGGCAGTATGTACTTATAAAAATTGTGTATCTTCACAGAAGTTATTTTTCTTCAACTTTTTTAAAACACTCTTTATTTTAAATATTATGATCATTAATCAGTATTTAACACGCAGAGTATTTTTAGAAAGCACTGCGATAATTTTATGCAGAGATTGTCACGAATGTTCTGATTGTTAATGCTTCGTACAAAAACACTTGCATCACACGTGTATTTTATACTTTAATATAAACATAAGAATTTAATCCTTGAGCAATATTTTTAATAGGTTGACTTCTTGTATTTATGCTTCCTAACGGTTTTAGCATATAACGACGTGATATTTTTTAGTATTTTTTAATACCTTTTCTTCTTTTTTGAGCTTTCACTTTCGCGTGGTGATTTTTTACTAATTCGCATGCAGATCGTAGGGCAAGCGTGCACGGGTTTCACGGCTTATTTCGCGACGTGTGATTCATTTTGTGGCGCCAAGCTTGCAGGGCCCTTATCTTTTTGCTTTCCGCTTACCCTCTTTCTCTGCAGGTCATGTGCTTTCTCCCTCTTTCACAGTCATGTCATATCTTTGTGGTCTTACTTCCTCCTTGCATCTTTTCATGCATCTATTTTTTAAGCTTCGTTTCATATATATAACAAGTAATCCACGTCGCTATGATATACGACCCTCAAGACAAGCCATAATTCTATAATAGCAGAGGAAGCGTGATATTATTTGCATTCAACTGGTGCGAGAAAAGTTACTTTTAGATGGCTAATCGAAAACGGCCAAGTCAAGTTCAAAATTACTTTGGGTAATAAGATACGCAATTTAATAAGAGAAAAAGGAGCTAATTAAAAATAATTGGCTAGAACATGGAAGATGTTAAGGAAAACATCCTGAGACCAGAAAAATTCGAAATTATGGATTTAGAGAGGTATATTTTCATTTGAACTATAACAGATTCCAAGATTCAGATGTCTCTATCCAATCTATATTGGTGTCATTAATTTCTACTCCTGAGAAACTGAACTTTTAAAAAAGATTATATAATCATAAAAGATGCAAATACTCTATGTCTATAAATTATAGTAACATTGAATAATAATAGACTCAATGTTTTGCGACTTGAATCTAGTAAACATTGGAATCAATCAACTTCTCTGATGCCATCTTTTAAAAATAAAGACTTTCAAATTACGCTAGAGCCTGGATAAAGATTGAAACAAATCTGTAACTACACCAATAATAAGTTAATAACACATTGAATAATCCATCCTCAAGAGATATCAATCTATAGATTGGTCATCCTCTCCGTCGCAATATCCACAATTTACTCACTTTGCAAATAATAGTTTCGTGCCTTGTAATTTGCATTTAAGAACCTTTGTTCTTTGTATATTTTATAAAGGAAGAAAAATGATCTGAAGAGACTGAAAAACATATCTATCAGGTGAACACATATAAGAAAATTCCTATAAAGCTTACAAAAAATAAAAAAAACCTGGACTTTTGTTTTCTTGAAATTTGAAACCTTTGCATCAACAATTTTCATTTATTGTTAACAATTAACAGCATGCATCTTGAGTTAGAATGGACAACTATAGTGATTATTCTAATTAGAATGTGGATGTCCGGAACAGGTGCTTGACCAGTGAGTTTCACTCACACCCACACATTACGAGCTTTGTACCAAATATAACGAGAGCCCTACAGTCTGCCGCGATCATATCCTAGAATATCTTATAGATATACATAATCTGCAAAGTGAGTCGAGTTTATCCTACTCTTACAAGATTTCCTCACTGTTGCCAAATCACTGAAAAAGCGAAACAAAATAAATCCATGAATTCTCCATAAAATAGTATTTCTGAAGTCCATTATGTTCTAAGATTTTTCACGCACTTTAATTTTAATTGAATAAAACTGTTTTGTATTCAGGACTATCAGATCTAGCTATCTGCAATTTCCTATCGCTTTTGTTTCCGAATCTATAATATCTAAAGATAGAACAGTTTGCTATGAGGCACGCCTACATTTTACGACTCAAACCAATGGCTATCTTATTGTTATGCGATTAGGTACGTTACGGCATCACGGTACATTACTTAGGTGTAGGAGGGTAAGAACAATAAACCACCCTATTCCGTATCACTGACCTCAAACTGAAAGTCGTGTTCTGAGGTTAGCAACACCACCTCGCCTAACATGTTCACTATTAAACAGTACTATCACCAATAAGAATCAGCATTTTATTATAAATTTTTTCTTTGACCCTTGATATCCAGTTAATGGTAATTTAAACCATCTGCGTGTCTAATAACTTTTATTACTGAAAATATCAAGTCAACATACTGAAAACCCATTCTTTTTTGTCGACTCCAGTCGTTCCACTTTGAAAATACAAAACCACTGTGTGTTCAACATCTTCTCTCGCATATGTGACACATTTAACGAGAAGCTCACCATGAATAACGAGCCTCGAAAAAAGTAATAATGGCTTTCTCACTATCATTCCCACATGTCATAATCTCAACATATATGCATTTCACCCTTCTTTTGATATTCGAGCTCATTCTACGGTTACAGACTATTTCAACTTTATTTACGTCCTATAAGATCACCTCATAAGGGTATCAAAAGAAAGGTCCCCTCATCTTTAACCTGCCTCTATAATGGTAATTCTTATACTTTTTCTCACAGTGACTGGACGTGAACATAACGACCATGCATTTTCTATTATTTAGGTGTGCTTATACATCTTCACGTATATGCGGGCATCGTATTAGTAAATGTGCATAGCAACGACGCACGTGTATGCAGTGACCCCCATTGATATTACAGAGTGGCGAAGGGTGAACGAAAAAGAGGGGACTACCCCAAACTACGGGATAAATATCCTAGACCCTCCCACGTAAGAATTCTTAATTCAATGGGGGTGGGTATGGGGAACCCCTCGTTCTTATCGATCCACACGGCTCCTCTGCCATCGGGGGACACTAACGGAAACTGGGAATTCCCCCTTTCCCCTTTTTCTGCTCCCTAGCCCAACAACTTTACGATTCAGGCGTGCATATATATATGTATAGTTGTATACAATTCCGCACTATCGACCACTATCCCCTTTGTTTTCAAGCACACGTGTTTGCAGCAACTTTCGTACTTTCGAAGAATTTTTCTGTTCAGATATGGCCTGTCCCCTTTATTTCGCGAGATCGATATATGGAGTTTATTGTCCGGAATAGGAGCAGCGATTTTCCGAGTGAGTGTATAGGTATAGTGTGATCTCCCATAGAAACTCGTCTCTGCATTTATCTTATAGATTAAAGGATACTAGAACATTTTCCGTACGAATGGAGAAAAGAACTTCAATACATAAATATATAATCCTCATAAATAGTGCCTTACATGCTTAAGTCCTTTCATTTGGAAATTATTCTGTAAATTTTATATACAACTTCTATGAGGAATTTCTCTCGGAATTTCTCGTACTGATGGAAGTTCATTTCTCCGAAAAGCTTTCTACAAAATGAATACACTGTTAAAAAGATCGGAGTTGATGGAAGCTGGAGGATAAAAATGCTTTAAATTAAAGGAGGCGAGTTCGGATAATTCGATTTTGGAAGTTCCGTCATCTAAAAGCTTTTAAACAGTGAGGCTAGACTTAGAGTGGTTTCAATTTTGAAATTAAGAGCATTAGAGTTTAATGCCTTTATTATACTATTCAATAAAATTTCACTTAGCATGATGATACCCTTAATTAGGTAGTTAGTTTTGGTATAAGGATATCAAGTTAACAGTGGCCTACCCTGTAGAGAAACACGAAGGGTAAATTGTCAAAGGTTCACGGTCAACGTGCGTGCGGCCCCTGACAGTCTAGGCGTCGGGACGCTCGGCGCCGTGTCTGCACACTCTACAATTTACCCTCGACATCCACAGAACTCATAAATTCAGGAACAGTTCAGCACAGGACTTACCTCGTCTACCTTATCGGTGTTTGGGAATCGCGAGACATAATTTTATACCTTACTTTAGTATAACTTGCAAACTTTATCTCGGTAACTTTTTTTATGACATAGATTCTCCAAAGAACTATAAAACGAAGCGCTGTAAAAAATGCTTTTCTGAGAGGGAGTTTATACTTGGATATTGGGACTAAGATTGTTTGTCACATGCAATTGAATTATTTAAGGACGTTAATTTTTCTGTACTCCTAATAATGAAAAACAATTTTTTTAACTGATGCAAAATTCGAAAATTCTGCAAACTTATTTATGAATCTGAACAAATGATTGGTAAACAATATCGCATTTTGTTAATTACTTCAGCGAGAGATAAGTGTGCTCGTTAAAACTAATTATATCCCGGAAATCCGGAGATCATCGTTTATCAATATTTTCAGTTTCTTAATGGCTAAGACAACACTATAATAATGGCTTTTTCATATGTGTTTAATGTTATTTGCTAAACTATGAATTTGTAGAAACCGACAAACTATACTCCAGATTCAGGATATTAAAAAAGCAGCTTATGTCTTGATTGCATTTAATCATTGATATCAGCTCTTGGTTGTTGGCTATTATTTGCTCAGTATTTCACAAACAAGAATATTTGAAAATGTATCCGGTTGGATGCATGGAATTGTTTAAGGCTTCTCTTTAGATCACAGAAGTTAAGCAGCGCTTGGCTCGGTTACGTTAGAATGGGTGCCGTCGTAATAGATAATACTACATATTTACTCCTTCGTTTTTATTTTCTTCATTTATATCTTCTTGTACTTGATTGTCAAGTACAAAACTATATATATTTTTTTTTATTAGGAAGATTAATCACTTGGAATGCATTCATTATTCTAATAAATTGCAAAAAATGAAGAAACCAGTTAATACACAGTTATAACAGTTAATACTTTATTTGATTAACCTCCGATTAAAACGTGTATTTTCGAACTGGCTGCAACTTCTTAGGAACCAGATACATTCGATTGCATTTGTAGTATGTCGATTTTCAAATCGAAATTACAGTGAATTGAAATCGTGGTATAGATAAAGACATAAAACGCGACGGTTTTGAGAGACCGTAAAAAGCATCGGTAGAGCTTTCAGATTTGGCCAGGGATATCTAAATACTAGTCTGTTACTATACTGACAAATAAGTGGCACTGCCTGGCTAAAATGCCCACAGTCAGAACGAGTAGGTTAAAGTGTTAATGTTGTATGATTGCCGACACGGCTCCAGTCGGACGACCAACACTAAGTTACAATAAGTAGCTTTTATATACGTTATGTTATACGTTACACTGACGGCAAGACGTACCGGGTGATCTCGAATTAGGACTCGTAAATTCATTTTCTCTGAACGATTATACCCTCCTCAGAGTTCAAAGTCTCTTCAAACCCGACGACATTTTTGTCTCGAGAAAAAAAAAATTCTTTTTTTGGATCCTAAATCCTTTTAAATTCCTAAAATCAATCAAAATCTCTTAGCATCCCTTGAAATTCCTATAAATCTCTTAAAATCCTTTTATAATTTTTGAAATCTTATAAAATCTCTTGAAATTCCTTAAAATTATTTAAAATCTTTTGCAATTCTTTAAAGTCTCTTTAAAATTCCTCTAAATTCTCTAAAATTGCTAAATAAAAATTTTCGGTTTTGGAAACAGTGGAAACTTTTTTTATTATTATTATTCCAATAAATGTAAAAAAATTGTCAGACTATAAGACGTCTGAAACTTCAACCCAATCATTTTCTTAATAAGTATAATAAATCCAGTAGAAAGTACTTAATTACATTTGTATTATCTCACTCGACCCTATTACCCTCTCTTGCCCATCATAAGGGTCATTTAATTAAAATTTTTGTTGGAAAAAAAGGGTGGGAGGGCATTAAATGAAGTATTATCGAAGTATTATCAACCGATTGAGAAAAAGCGTTATGAGAGCAATTAAAGGCATGAAATTTTACAAAGCGTCCTTGCAACCAATCTTGGGACTTTTATACATATAATATATTTTATTGATATCTCTTCTATTTTATATTTCATGGAAAAAGCGAGGAGGACAAGATATTATGGTTTACGCATCATAGCTCAGGGTAGGTTGTATATTATACGAGGGTAGGAAAATTGCATTCGTTCTCCATTTGACGGCTTCACCGTAGTAATTTATTTTATTAAAAGTAATTTAATACCTCGAAAGACCCTTTAACGACAGGACGAACCCTGTTTCTGGCGAATTTGCATGCGAGAAATGCGTCCCATTAAATTTTAGAAACGATCCACTTTAAACTTTAAGGTTTAAGAAGCGTACCGAAAGCGTACTCTGCAATTCTCACTTTACAGTCAACGCACAGTATAAAGCCTCAAGGGAATTCAATATAAGTCGCAGGGAATTTTTAACTTGGGTTATTCCTCGGGTTATTCGCTCTTTGTGTCCCTCGGACAACTAAAGAAAAATGTAAAAAGGTTTCACTCTTACAGATAGAGATTGTATGTTCACTGGTTACTTAGTGATAAAGTTTAAAAGTCTTTTTTATATACATTCGAGAAAAATGGTGCGAGGAAGCAAGTCATAATAAAAGGTTATTTATTTTCAACGATAGTGTCTCTTTTAGTGCCTCAGTAAGCAGTAAAGAAGAGAGGAAACTTAAATCGTTGAAACTTTCTGATAATCTTGAAATGCCCTGTAACTATAATCACGATTGAGATTCTGCTGATTAGGTCATATCGATTAATTCGATGGAAGTTGCAAAAGTGGATACATTGGAGTTTTCCAATTTCCCACACCCTAGCTTCTGGTAAATACAGAGTTCTAATAGGAAGAACTAAGAAACGACCTATTATTCCGAATCCTATAATTAATCATAATTGCTGTTCCAATTAATAAAATTAATTAATCGATAAAAAAAAAGTATAAATGCTTACATTTATTTATTCTTTGACATATATATTTACATAATATTATCTGATACATTTCTAAATCTGTTCTAAAATCATTCGATCTTATCAAACTTCAAATAATTTAAAAATATGATCAGTAAACTTAGGTTGGGTCTTTGACGTGGGAGATAAACTCTAATCATATGTATACATACAACAGAATCTCTGAAAGGAAATTAAACATTTGCATTTCTACAGTTAACCAATTTAGTGCTATATTTAATTATTTAGAAGGATATTGATAAGCCGATAAAGAATGTCTTTTAAATTAAATATTTTGAATTTATATAAAATTATTTCCTATGAGTGAAAAAATTGAGGACCGCTTTTAAAATGTTTGATTTCTTTCTTGACCTTCCACTGAATTTAAAGTATCACCTCTGAGAGAAATTTATGCTCTTTTTTGGGGGGATTTGATTTTATATGAATGCATAATTTTAGCGAAGGTGCAATAATCCGCTTTGTGAAGATTGAATCGAGCGGCTACTGTGGATTGACGCCATAAATATCCTGCGCAGTAAAAAAAGGGCTACTGTTTTGCTTTACTGCGTCTAGCCACCCCCTTTTTATTGTGTCCCTAAAATTAAATTAACTGCACTTAACGATTGGTCTTTCAAAGCAAATGAATAACATGTTAAAAATTTCTTTTTCTTGTATTTATACTTAAAATTGTATACAATAACAGTTAGATCCAGTTTTCTATACAAACCACAGTGGAAAATTTGCTATTTGAATCACCATCATTCAATATTTTTTTATTCAAGAATTATACAAGAGAGATTTTTGAGAAATTGATCAACAGAATAATATTTCAGGGAAAACGGTCATTTTTATTTCACAGAAGAGAGAAGTCGAGGAATTTAGGACTGGTGGAGTTAGGAGACCAATATTAAAATAAAAAAAAGACGAAAATCGGACTACAAACAGAATTATAAGGAAGCCAAGAAGGGGAATGGTTGGCGTTTGCAAGTTAGCCTTGACATTCGCCTCCCACATCCTGCCAGGCAGTCAGTGAATCTCAACTCGAAATCTCGTAGAATGTTTTTGATAGCCCGCATGGGATTCGAGAATCAAGAATTAAGCGAATCCCGAAAGTTCCAAGACAATCAAGCAATAAAACATGAAGCAAATGCGAGAGCAAATGGGAATCTAATGTGAGTTGTAAATTACACCTACTGCTTTTCCGAAGTACTATATAATGTTTATTCAGTTACCGTGTTATTTAACAACAAACCAATGTAGCATAAAGTAGCAGTTGCATATTTTACAACCCAAATTAGTTGGATCAACAAACTATTTTATCAGTCTTCTTAAAAGCTTTAACATGAAATAATTTTGTGCGACTTTATATTTCTTTTATCATAATCAGAAATGTAAATTGCAGTGAACAAGGACGTCATGAACTCTTACATTTCCATGAAACGATCCCTTTCCAGTAATCGTGTTCTTGAATTTGTTCAACCCTGTTTATGAGACTGCTTATTTTCATTCTTTTGACATCATTTCTGGTTTCTCAGAGCTGCAATTCGAAGCAATTCCAAGGCTTTTAATAATCTGCTGATCGGCTGTTATTCTCCTGTTTCGCAGGATCGCGTGGCGCACCTTCGTTTCATAGCATGCAAAATAATCTGGTGAACTCATTGCCACCTGAAGAATTCATATAAGAATGGTGCACGCGTGTATCCTGGACTCGTCCCTGATTATGCTATACTTGTGATTAGTGGATTCGCATTATAGACCTGTACGTCATCCAACAATCTGGCTCAAGCTGGGTGGCGCTTCACTAGGATCGGATTGGATCGGATATTAGCATCTTATGCAAATTAATACCGACTAGTCACATTGATAAAAGTACTGGTACAATTATGCATTGAAATAAGACTTGTCCTCGTCTTGCTTTGAGAATTGATGAATCTCAGAAGTCTCAGAACTTGATATTAATCAAGACAGTGGCATAAGAATTGGATACAATAGATCGCAAATTGGATGTCACTTTCTGTTGTTTCTTGATGTCCTTTCAGAAGGATTATTTAAAACATCTGCGACTATAAACAACAACTAAAACAGCGACTATATTGTAACTTTAGAGTGTGAAAAAAGAATTTGAGTGTATGTTTCATACTTCAGTGTCACTTTCTCTTATATACATTATATCGACATAGATTCATATCTTTATGATCACTCGCGACATTCTTTAGATTAATATAAATGAGTGTCAAAGAATAATATATCACACTTGACACTTACTGATAAGGAAGTGATTTTTCGCAACAATGTGGAAAAAATTTGCATAAACACATATAGAAAATTCTTATTCATCAAAGGATGAGTGAAGTCTCTGCTAATAAAATAAGTGCAAAAAAAATGAAAATGCGAGTGGCATGATAATTCTGCACTTGGTGAGATGATAATGTTATCTGTCGGCGCGACAGAGAAATGACGCAGACTCATTCCTCTTCTACTTAAATTACACTGTTCGGAGTATAATTCAAGTTACATACATATGATCACTTTCACCTGATTATTACTGAGAAGAAGTTAACTGTCGAGTAATCAATAATCGGTTAAATAACGCGTCAACAACAGATGGAATTTTTACTTTGATGATACGAGTCTATATAGAATTCTAGATTACTGATAAGAGATTACACCGAAAAACCGCGAATGACTTCTAGGAATTGAAATAAGGTCGGAGAAATGAATGAACTTTCTCATAAAGCTAAATTGTTATGTACATTAATAAAGGAACTTTATTTTTAGCTCTTGCATGTAGACTTTAGACAAGAGAACTAAATTGAAGATAATTATGGCGATATTAGTGCAATAAACAGTTTATTTAGAAATCATAGCTTTTGTGTTGAAAATCACTGACTGTCGTCACACGTCGTTGGTCTGAAAATGTGACAATTAGGACCGCTTTAGGCGCTTGGCAAAGTGACGAGCGAGGTACAGGGTCATCTTCATCCACTCGCAACTCATCCGTTTAAGTGACCAACGACCAATCATCATTACTTCATTCATTGACACTACTTCAATCAAAAAAATTATTATTTTCTTCCACGTCTTTCATCGCCTTCCAAAATAAAAAAAGGAATGTTCAGAAGTTTCAGTCTTCAGAAAACTTTTAAACTGTTTAAAAAAACAAAAAACTTCAGAAGATAATTTCCAATCCACCCACAATTTCAATTCATCCACGCTTTACAAAACTTGAAGGATGTTGTATCTTTAAAAAAATTGAGCTAAAAATAAATTATTACTAAAGCGAAATTATACAGCGCTTTACTGTTGAGCAAACTCTGTAAACTACTTAGTTTCATATCGCAAAGAAATATTTTTTTATTGATTTAAAGAAGCTTTTGTCAAATAATGCATGAATTTGAATTCATTTGGTAAATAAATTTGTTCCAATCAAATATATTATTATTCCAGTACATTTCTGAAGATCTAGACAACCAGAGGATTTTTCAAAGCTTTGTTTTTTCAAATCGACTATTGATGGTGGCTTCAAGCGACAGTAAAGATTTTGTTTCTTCTTGAAATGGATCCACAGTCCACACATAAGGTAATGAGTTCTGTGGAACTTATGTCGATGATAAATGGTCTCCATCTCCCGAATTACAATATGAATCGCGCCCACCTTTCTATCGAGAAGGATACGTCGAGCAAGAGCTAAGAAAAGATTTCTTTCTTCTTTTATTTGTCTTTTACTTTTTCTGTCTTGCATTCGTCTTGCTTTTTGGTTGCGATGCTACCTATCAATCGAGCTGAGCTTTAGGCTCGCAGTAGGCGAAATAAATTGATGTGGCCGCCTTACAAGGGAACGAATGGAACCTAATGTCCCTCAAGGATCGACCCCATGGGTCTTCAATGTGCAAGTTACATCTATTAAGCAGTTTCATAGGAGCGAGTATAGGAGTTTCATTGTATTTTTAAATAACTATTTTTAAGCATCCTTATTGAATTTCCATGTAATAGAAATAATATCCATCTTCATTACATATTATATATATACATTATATTATGTAAAAATTGACTTTGACCTTCCGTCATTAATCTCTTTTCAAAATAGTGCTCAAATTATTATTTACGATGCAGGTGTAAATTGAAAATGTAATAATGAAAAATAAAAAAGGTTCAACTAACGGAGCTTATAGTATGCAGAAAGGAATTTTAATTAGAGTCCTCTGTTTAAAATTCCGTAAACACGTGCGTGCGTGAAATTGAAAATATTGAATAAATATTCATAAACGTGATTGTATCCTTCTTTTAAACAGCATCCTTGACACCATCCGCGCGTAATCACATATTTATTGAATTTAATTTGCTCTAGGCATTTCTATATCGAAATCTTTTATGATATAATGCTCGCTGTCAAGTTTGCTGAATATGCCGTTAATTAAGATATTATTCAGAATGAGCTAATTCTATATTAGCATATATTTTTTACTTTCTTATTTAAGTTATTGCAATACCATTTATTCGAGCTTTTATTATTATGATGGTATGTTTCAATGAAAAATTGAAATCACGTCTTCCGTTTCTGACTTGTCTCTTTTCTTTTTTCATTTTCAATATATGCAATATTTGTTTTTTTTTTCTCTCTCAATTTAAATATGTCACCGAAAACATTACGAAAGTCGTCCTTCGAAGTTCTGACCCTCTAAATGAAACCACTATTATACGTATAGACATGGCGCATAAATATTTAGTCTTGCCAGTTAAACTGTTTTATTTCCGTCATTCAATCTGTAAACAAAACTGCTTTCAGCGTCGCGCCATGGACGATTAATGGTTCACTGACCAAGGAAAAGGATCAAAAAGAACTAATTTTTTAAATTCCACTGAAGAGCATTAATTTTTTCAGAAAAAAATGAAGTTATAAAGGTTTTTTCAAGTTCAGAAAGTATTTTTGGACAATGAACTTTTTAAGCATTCAAATATTTGAAGAATAATAGGTCTATTTTTAGTCTCAATTTTCCTTTGGCCGATCATTCTACTTATGCTCTCAATAGACATTCATTTATACTGTTGACAATAGATCTGTTCGTCGATTTGAAGGATGGGCCATTCAAGGCTTTAGATTGTAAGTTATAGGGCTTTAGATCAGACTATTTTTGACATCAACTATGCTGATTATACAAACTATAGACTTTCGGATTTGAGTTATAGACATTTCGAATTTATTGTAAATTAAAAATATTTTTAGGCCGTCTTAAAGTCCATATAACAAATCAAACATATTAAACCGATTAAAATTAATCTCGACAATTTATTCTTGTATTTATTCTTTTTTTTTTATAATGAAGGGTAGTAAATTGTGAAGATGACATTGACAATAATTTCTCTAATCATACGTTCTTTTGAATTCCTGCTGGGAAGTGTGCCAGCTGACAAAATCAGGATTCTCGTACCCTTTCCACAGGGGGCTAATAACCTACACCAAAATAAGAGAATAGGATTAACAAGGCTTTCAAAATCAAAGTTCATTGAAAATCTGATACACAGAATCTAAAATATAGCAATTGAAAATGTTTCAACGATATAGGACAAAATATAGAAACATTAGTAATATTATTAATTATGTTCAGTCTTTACAATCAATTACAGGCTGAAGCAACAATGTAGAATGTGGATCTGTAGAATATAAATAAAATAAGATCGAAAGCAAATTAGAGTAAATGTTTGGATGCAAATGGTGATTTATTATCTACTTCGTGAGTTTTATTCGTTTCTGTATGAATATACTGTGAATGTTTTTAAGATAAATGGCAAAGTCAAATGGTAAGACAAAGAAAGGAAAGAAAGTAAAAAAGCGAGAGGATAGGGGGCAGAGCAATCTGAAAAGACCCTTTACGAGGGTTTTGTAAATTGGCAGTGAGCCAATTTTCCAAATTTGGTGCGATGAGTGAGTCTCACCATCCCCGGGCCAATCACAAAACACAATTAAATTATACAAGCACACCAATATAAAAATTCAAAATTTCAGTTTTTTTGCCACAGATAAGGATTAAAAGATTAATTTTTGAGTATATAAAAAATCTAAATCAGGGCACGAGAAAGCGATTTGAATTAATCTAGAAAGATGACGGGTAACTGTTGCCGCTATCTCTCTCTTCGTGTCTATAATTGCAATATATAGCACGTACATTCTTATCTGTCGACTTTGTCCTTTGATTGCTGCGTGCAGTGATACATCTAATTTTTTTCTGTCAGTGGTTATTTATCAGGACTCGTGGAATTATAATTCCTTTCGAGTTTAGAGAATCGATCAACTTCGTATCGATCGAACCTAATACCACAATTTCTTTCGGTTGGCAGCTGATCTCCAGTTAGTTCTATATTAATCTCCAACACCTGGACAGCGTGGGCGCAAGTGTTTAGGATCCTTTTTCTTTCAGATTTTAGTGAACATTCTTCTTCAACAATTTTGTATTTCCTATTTTCTTTTATTTAATACATCATACTAATTTTCCTTATTCTTTATACATATATCTTATGTTAGCATTCCTTACACGGTCATAGTATTTTTGATTTAATTTTACTCATTTTCCTTAACATGTTGTTCTTTCTCCATTTGACCTTCATTTTACTTTCCCTATTATTTAATGTTCTTTTTGCATATTCTCTCTTTTTTTTCCTTGTACCCGTTTCGATTATTATTTATTCATAATTCATATAATTCTCAATTTCCACGCAGAATATAGGCTCTGAAATTAATGCTTTTAATAAGTTTCGTTTTCTTTATTTATTTCAAAAATGGGGAAAGGTGTGTTAAAATAGTTAAGTTGAAGATAGATGTTGCAAGAGACTGAATGACTTGTTGCAAACAATATTTATTTGGGATCATTGTTAGTACAAAAAATGATGATAATACGTACTGACAGCACAAGTGATATCAAACAGCGTAATATTGTCAGAATATGATTGAACGTTTGTTGTTCTTTCAATACTTTTATCGTCAATTTGACTATTTTCGTCTTTCTTCATCTGTTGGTCTTTGTTTTTTTCTCGATTCTTCTTCAAATTACGCAAATCTTTCTGATCTAGAGATCATCTTGAGATAGCCGACCGCGGCCTTGCGTCTGGAAATATAATCATCGCCAGGGCCGTTTCTCGTAAACAGACCCACTTAATTAATATTAACAAGATCGTCGTTTTTTAATTGACCCTTTTGTCCTACGAGACGAATTAAGTTAGAAAGTTTCAATTGAGAAAATTATTTCTGTTTAAAAAAGTTCTGCTTGGTTTATGAGTGAGGGAGTAAGGTTTATGAGGGAATTAGTTAATTAATTCATTGATTAATTAATTAGTAATTACAATAATTATTGTAAGAAATGCTCGCTCACTGTGATTTTGATCAGGGCATCTAAATACAAAATTTCAGGACATTTCGTGGAATTTGAAAGAGATTCATGCATTTTAAAGAGACTTCGAAGATTTTCGTGAATTTTAAATGATTTCAAAAGATTTCTAGGAATTTTAAGTAACGAATTTGAAGGGACTTCGAAGCCAACACGCATTATTTTTTTTCCTTATAACTTCAAGCCATTCAAAAGCCAATCAGATTTGCAACACCAATGTATGCGAGATTTTCGAGACCTATAGTATAAAATAGTATCTAATCTAATAAAAGTATCGAGCACAGTGTGAACGAAATTTCATCATTAGCAACAATAATTGCGATAATGATCTTTACATTCGCTGTGCATAATTTAATAGCTATTTATTGCCGACCCGAAATTGCTTTTCGCGCAATTACGGCACAATCGAAAGAAAATAAATAATCGTGACTGCTCAACGCATACCTCTACGTACACACGCACCCGTGATGTAATAATAATAATGACTATGTCCTTGTTAGCGTATATGATTGTGTATATCGATCCTTGATTACGATAATATACTTATATCCTGTATACGTGTTGAATCACACATATATATGGAAACTTGTACTTCTACGAGATCGCAAAGATCGAGAGTGCTGAGATCTCATGCGACTCCCTAATGGGTACTTAATTGTTGTCATCATTTACTGCCACTTACGACAAGGTGAACATTGTGGATACCTGGGAGTATGTGCGACTTGCTCAAACGGTGTGGATTCAAATCGGTGACCCTGGCTCACTGACCCTTTTAGTCGGAACCTTCACTGTGGCTCGTAAACACTGGATAATGTTGCAATCGACGAGCCACCGAGTGTTAGCGTCTGCCTCTGGTCTTGATTTTCCCGCGCCTTCTCATACACCGCCCACATCTGAAAGTACAAGGGATCCAGATATTGAATTAATAAAAAGAAAAGATTTATTCCCACGAGAGTTCAGATAAAATCTTCTGATCTTATACAGTTTTTAATCGCAATCAATTCCTAGAGAGAAATGTGTCTTGGATTTTCCGCAAGGATAAAAAAACGCCCCCACGAAGATAATACATAAAAAAAAAAACTTTCTGGAAATGTTTTCGTCTCGAATTTTATTGACGAATAAAAGTGGGAGCATTGAGGACCCAAACGAGGAAGGAGAAGAGATTATTGAGAATCACAAATGTAGGCGGATCCCATCTCCTTTTTCACCTTGTATTTCTCACTCTTCATTTTCATCTTCGTTCTTTTGTTCCTTGTGAAGATTCTTGACTAGCAAGGTCGTGATGCCTACGTGGTCCTATATATCGCTTTTTATTTTTATTTTTTAAGGGTCCGCATAAAGATCACAGAATTTGAAACTCAGATTCTACAGTAGACCAAAATAATATAGGCCCATGATTTTCGGGGGCCACATTTACGCTTCGCGTATCTAATTAATGGATCTCGCCTAATAATTTGGCAAGGGGAATAATAATAGCCACTTTATATCTGAGGCACGAGATACCAAGTCGTTTTCGGTGTAGACTTTTTATTCGGGATTTTTTGTTGGGCAGCTTATTGAGTAGACAGGCGATTGTGGAGAAAAGACTAGGGAGTTGATTCACTTTATTCGGTTTTTGTTTGAATTGATTAAATTATTGAACCTATTGACAATTTAATCGTTTATAGTTCATTAATACAACCAGACTGTCCAGATTAGAATTTAGTAGAACTTTTTTAGATTAGAAGCTCTAGATAAAGTCGGATCTGCAGAAATGCGGATCCAGGGTTGACATTATAGACATGACATTTTTACCTATATAGACGCGAGTGAAAAAATAAGCTAAGGTAATAGGAAACATTTGTTATTCACATTTCTAAATTAGAACCACGTACTCGTCTTTGATTGCGAAAACAAACATTAAAAAGGGTGATCATAGTTTCAAAGCAGCGGTAAAACCAGATGCGATTGGCGGTAGTTTCTGGCACGTGAATCCGTATTGGCTCGTGTAGAGGGTCGCCAGCAGAAGTCTACATTCAGATTGGTTCCGAGAAACCGTCCTATAATGGGCCGAGCATGGCCCACTGCCAAATGCCCGATTTTCTATTGCAAATAATAAGAACGAAGGTCGATTTAGGGACAAATTTTGTATTCTCTCATTTCAAATTTTACGACCCTCTTTTATAGTTAAAGGTATACAATTTGAATCGAGGACATCTCAATTTATAATTTCAAACAACATTTATTTCTTATCGAAAACGTTCATTTAACTTGAATAAGAGAAATCTTAATTTATATCTGAATTGAACACTTATATGTAATTTTATTCAGAATGAAGAGGCGTTAATATTTTAAAAGGTATAACAAGTTACATACTTTAAGTTAGCAAACAAGCATTACATAAAACAATATATTATATTGAAATATTCTTTATTTTCATGATGTAATTGCATTTCATAAATATCAAAAATAAAAATTTGCTGCGTCAAATGACATAGAGTCTGTTTTTTAATAAACTTGTTAAGTTATCAAAACAGCCATTAATTATATGAATGCAGACATGTTGGCTCATACATTTGCCAAATTATGTATCTGCAGAAATAATAAATCATGACTTAAAACGTGTATTAAACATTGTTACATTTAGATTGTATCTAGTTAAAGTTTATTAACCCTTCCGAGGAACTATCTAAATTATTATTTATAGAGAAGATTTGAAAGCCTTTTAGGATCAAAAGTCGTAAACTTTCGTGTAATGGCAAGAATGATAGGATGTTGGCGGATTCCAGAGTGTCAACCGCGAATTAAAACGTCGAGTGCTGTGGGAATAATGGAACTCGAAAGTGCATTGACCCTCCTTGGCAAAGGCACTATTGGTACTCCTCGGTAAATATCCCCGTGTCCCTCTTTTTACATGGTGTTCCATGTAACCCCAGTTGACGAGACAGCTGGTCGCGTGCTGACCCCCATGGTGGTGCGTGCGGGCCCCATACTAAGTACAGAATATTCTATACAGGGTGTCCTACATTTTTTTGATTTTTTATAAGATTATAGAATTTTTTAAGATAATTAAAATAGTAGTAAGATAATTAAAATTAACAAATGAGGTCCAGCATAAAAAAGATACAATATCATCGATTTTAAATCATAATTTCAAAGTATGTGATTTTAATGTATTTTCATTGTAAAAATTGTATAATCATATAAAATATTTGATTAAATAACTTCAACTAATTAAAAACTGAACAAGATTACTATATTTACTAATAGATGATTGTATCATTGTAACAAAGAACGAAAAAACTAAAGAACTTAATAAATCGATGAAATTGGACCACCCTGTGCGTGCCTTCTTATACTCAGTTCAAATTATACGAAGGGTTGCTTGGATCCCATAAGGATCGTTAATATGCATTAATTTCAAATCTTAGGATAAATGTCCACGTGGCGGAAGTGTGGCGAAGAATTTTAATTCCAGTAGAATTGACTTAGGTACTGTAGATTAGCTCTTTCTTTCGCTTATCAAATATTCAGCCCTGATAATAAATTTATTTGTATGCCACAAAAGCGCTATAGATATATATATATAGTATGTATTACATAAAATTTGACGGGGGACCTCCATTCTGCATAAATAGTAATATCTTCTCCCGAGACTATAATATCCTGCAATCCTATTTTATACTCCTACTCGCCCACCCTAGTCAATTCATTCTTTGTTCTCCTCACAAGTGTTTCTATAGTTCTAACATGAGAAAAAGGCAGGATTTGTGGGTTGGTGGAACGTGCCTTTTAGACATTTCTGTATCCACAAAACGACCTATATTTTTATATTATTAATGCCGTTCCTCAGACGCGCCTTCTCTGGTTTCAATTTTCCTGATCATACTTCTTGTAAAATGCGATGAGGGCACCACTGCTTGGATTTATATTTTAAGACGAAAATTTAAACTTTCTTTTTAAGGAGTTAGTTAAGTATCAATAAACTATTTATTGCGATTTCTACTTTATTTTTTAGTTGCTAGCTGAACGTCTACTATAAATTGATAAAAAAATATATAATTAAAAGAAAATAATGTAAAGCCTTCGAGATCCTGTTCTTGTTTATTTTCTTAGCATGTTGACCCCTTTACAAACGCATATGTCTGAATTCATTAATTCATATTGCTTATCTCTCCTTGCCTATCATTTTCATTATCCCATAACTCTCGGTTTCTCGCATAAATGCGAATAAGAAGATTGAACACTGTAGACGTCGGCTTGTAACTGATTCAAGGGTAATCGCGTTAATCTATGTATTTGAAAATTTCTTCGACAAGTGATAAACCTTACAAAGCTATTAAAAGATTATCCCATCAAATCAGAAAATAACTCGATTCATTATTAATTAATTTTTATAAACAAAGTCTTTTTGAAATTTAAAATAAATCGTATATGAGTAATGCCGTGTATAACTATTTCAATGATTAATTACTTAAAACTAACTCAATAAGTAGAGTCGCAATTACCAAAAAAGCTCTATTAATGAGAATGTTCCAAAATTAACTAAATCGAGCAGCTGCGGTTACAAGAGTCTCTCTTTTTTGCTTTCACATTTCTTTTAATTTCTTCGATCTCTTTTTTCCAGTAATTTCTTCCTCACTTTATCCATTTCTCTTTCTCTATCTTGACAGGATTATTATTATTGTTGAATCGACAGTTGTCAGCGCACACTCAGTTGCCTCGGGCCACTTAATTCGTATTAATTGTGTCTAATTAAACTTCATGAATCTGATTAATTCCTGTCTACTTGTTAACTGATTTTAATTATTCTATCTCAAGTTGCTCTCGATATTTATTAGATTGTCCTCTTCATAAATCGGAGTTGTTTATACTTTTCTCCTGAATCCGAAAGAAACTCTTATTTAATACGTATATATGAAAATAATCAAGCCTCACATTACAAATATCTGCATATCTTTGGCATGAATTGTCAATCGACCCTGTATGTAAAGACTGACACGTCGTGTGGCGCGGGCGCCATTGTTGGACTTGCCATCACGATAGATCTATCGATAGGATGTTGATATTCCACGCAAATCATTGCGGCGGTCAGTCCATTCATACACTGACTGAATATTATATATCTTTGAATAGAATAAGAATTAATTTTTTTCTGTCTATGTGGTCACTTTTATTTGTGTTACAATTACCATTTTGGCGGATTTGGCATAGCTTTCAATGCACGAAACTTAAAAAACGTATTTTGAGAGAAAAAAAAAAAGAAAGAAAAAGCTATTTTATTAACACTAAAGTGTTACTGCTTACATTCGAAGAGGTAATCTGGTAATGCAATTCTTGCGCGCGACTAATTCGCTTAAGTGAGCAAATGGTGGCGCGGTCTGTGCAGAATTCAGTTCCTAAAAGCAGGTTTGGTCCTCTTTCTTTTTTCTTCGGGGAGACGAAAATCAATACCCGCTGCTGTCAGCCCCCGTTTCTCAGTCTAGCAACTAAATTGCACAGAACCTAGAGGGTGGCGAATCGGCGAAGCGTGGCCCCCCTGTGGATAACGTGCTTATGGGGTCCCTCACGATCTTAGTCTCGCAAAAATATTCGCGTATTTACTGCTGTCAGCAATAAGAAAATTTCTGAAAATCTCAGTTTTAATCGTCTCGGTTCAACGTTTTATTTATCTTGTTATTTTAAAAATGAGACTGTGTGGGTATTTATCAGCTATACATTTCCGAGTCTCAGTTTATTTTTTACGTAGGTGTGAAAATTATTAGTATTAAAAATTCATGCGGGTCCGTATCTTTATTTTTATATCTTCTTCTCTTGCACTATCCTGTTTTTTATTAGAAAATTAAATTTTATGCTATTGTAATATTTCATAAAATTGAAAATGAAACTTTAATTATCCCATTTAGAAATAGTGTGAACATTATCTCACTGTAATTCTTTTCTCACTTTAAAAAGAGAAGCCAGATGTTTACACAAGCTGGAGTTTATGGAAAAGTGTTAAAGTTAATATATCACAACGTGAGCATTGTGTGTTCTTAATTCTAGGTTTGAGCGCATTGCAGACGATGGTCAGCTATAAAGAATCCATATAATAACATCTAATAACAGGTAGTAATTCAGATATATGCTGGCAAGCGAATTCACGTCACAGGACGAACGGAAAACATAAAATGTTCGTGGCCTCGGGGTAATTTACGATTCGTGGTTAAAAGTCAAGGATTTTACTCCTTAATCCCCTCCCTTTTTTTCTCCTCCCACTCCTTTCTCTTTCTCTCGATCCTTGCATGGTATCATGTTCTGATACTTTTACATTAACTTCAACTGCAGCTATCGAAAAACACCACCTACCACCAAAAGTGGAAAAGATAAACAATTAAAGGAAATTTTTCAAAACGTGCAGATATAATTATAATGTGTTATTAATAATATTAATCATATCATTATGTTGCAATCTGCACACTGCTCGAGAGCGGCTTCTTTGAAATGTAATTGCGCCATTCTGTCTTGAACAAAATTTACATGCGGCAAGATAAATGTTGATATACGAAATGATCGGGGGCTCTAAGATCAATCCAGTGACCTGGTCACATGTTCAGAGAAAAAATAGTAATCATCGATCGACTACTGCTGCTGTCTTTAATTTATTGTTGAATAAATTAAAAGTTTCTGCAGCACACTTTGTTTTCAATAAAAAATTTATATAATATTATTATTATTATTATTCTAATTATTATTATTATTACAAGAGAGATGGATGTAGCGCCAACTGTGATTCACGCTTTATTTCAAACCGCTGCATAATTCCGTGTCCTTTTTTTTAAATATCAAGTTTCAAGTCTTTTGTCTTTTGACTCAGAGCTGACGTTATAACTTCCAGTTTAAACAGTAAGTTCCACTAACAATGTATAAAAATCTCTTTCGTCCTCAAAGACGAAAGAAAAGCTGGCACGAGTAAAATGTAGGCCAGGATGAAGCGCCAGCGCCTCTGGGAAGTGATACGGGTCCATGCCAAAGAGATCGCATTCTACGAACGCTATAAATTTGTTTATATGTATGTTCCTATATGTCTATACATAAACGGATTCACTCTGTAAGACTTCACTTCCACTGTCCACATACGTGACTCGCGTTCCGGAATCTAAGCTGAATGCATTGAGCTCGTCAGTTGATTTTGCAATCTTCGAGCTAATGATTCCTAACCGACAGTAATCAACGCCTTCGATCCCTATCATATAAAATTCTTAGAAAACTTTGCAAAACTAGTTTAAAGATAAACATGTGCAATGGTGGATTTTTGATTATAATTCTCTAGAATTAAATCTATCCCCAGGAGAGATTAATTTATTTATAGTATTTATAAGCTCTGGTACCAATTAAGTCATTAGTGAAACAGTAATAATCCAGTACAGCTTCTACTACTGGTGAAAGTTCACTAAATGTCAAAAATTAAAAAACGTTGATTTCTAATAGACACCCTAATCAACATTTAGGAAATCGGACAGCAATCTCACAATACTTGATCAAGTTGTGGGTGAATGTTGTCTTCTCATATTTAACTTTGGTCAAAGTTGCTCGTGTAGGTGTAATTTTGCACATGCAAAGAAACCGGTGACTGGTTTTAGTCTGGAGATATCGCGACGTCATTATTGTGACGTCACAGAATTGCGATAATGTGGGCGAGATCGCCTACTTAGTTTTGCATGTGTATATATTGTGTATTGCAAAGAGAAAGAGAGGTGGAATCTCGAGTATTCATAATGTTAATTACCGTGAATGGACGAAGCTCAGTAGATGTGGCAAGTAATCGGAAGGTATCTCCGATGCCAACTACCGCATTTTAATCGATGATTCACGACTTCATATCGCGTTTCATAACTGCTCTCGTTCGTATCTCAGAAGAGGGCAATTGTTACAATTGACACTGCTCGAGACTTGAGAGATGCTTCCTGACTTCGTGACACGTTCACAAGTTATCGCAATATTAGAGTAGAATGCAAAATTTAATAAAACCGATGAAAAATTATTGGCATGAGGCGGAAGATTTTGCAAAAGAGTTTTATGAATTGGTTGGTGATCAAAAAATAAATACTTGGAGAATGTGTGATCTGTGACTGGATCTTCAATCCGTTTCCCACCTACAAAATTATAAATATAGAATCAAAGTATGCGCTTGACATACTATTTTCCAACAACGTGAAAGTTCTAAGTAACGATATTATGACTTTTATGTAACATTGTTTTATTGCAACTTCGTCTCTTGACCTGGATAACGTTGCAATAGACAGACTATAAGTTCGTCTTTGAATAGTAAAGATTCTGAGAAAGAATCATGCAATCTTCTTCGCACCGTTGTTCAGTGATGTAATTAATTTATCTCTGCATGCCTCCCTGAACATAGTGGTTTTCAGTGTTCATAAAACAAGGAGAATTACTTTATTTATTACTTCAAGTTCTGTTTCAATTTTCAGAAACGAATGAAAGTATTAAATTGAAAAATACATCTGTAGTTTTTGGTTGACATGTCCATATGTAACTTCACAGACCTTTCAATAATATTTTGGCTGCTAGCCTATTATTTCTAAGAAAACGTTTAAGTCTTGCTATTTCATGAGAAATATTAATTTATCGTTTCGGTGTTACAATTATCATAATATAGATTAAGTTAATCCTTAAGTTCAAGCCTTAAGTTAATTAAATTTGCTCTTTACGATAATTTTATATATATTTTTATAACCATGTTATTTAAAATTAGTCTTGCTGGCTTCCTCAAGGCAAGAATTTCGTAATCTTCAAGTAAACAGGTATAATAAATGCAATATAAATGAGTATAAATTATAAAATGATATAATGTTACGTGTTTCACGTGGCGGTATAATAACATTTTTATTACCCACAAATATTTCAATAATTTCACAGTTTGTCTGTATTGCTGACGTCGATATCACACGCAGTCTCCGGGAGAAACCAGAATTTCTTCGAAGTGAAAAAAATCCGCTCCCTATCCTGTCGTTTTACAGTTTGCGCTACAGACTCCGACCATTCAAGCGTCAAAAGAGTAACGGGACTTAAAGACTTAAAAAGAAATGACGGTCATTTGCCTAACCTTTTAAGTTTTTTTCGAGAATCTTTTTAGAAAAATGCGATTTTTGTAAAAGGGATTTGAAAGGTTCTAAGAGCCTAAAAGGATCTCTATTACTAAACACCTGAAAAGGTCTAGTTTATCTAATCCACTAAAGATTGAAATGTCCAAATAGAAATTCAAGTCAACCTTTCAAATTCAAATTCCAGAAGATCATGTACACTATAAGAAAACCCATGTAAATTTACACTCCGCCTGTAACTATTTTCTTTTGTAAATCACTCTAATTTTACAAATCTCTTGAAAATTTCTATTCATTTGTAACGGAATTTCACAAGAAAAGTGCAAAATTACACTAGGAATCATTGGAAATAAAATACGAATAATTCCTGATGTCGAATTTTAGACTTGATAATTCAAAGAAAGTGAATGAAAGGTTCTCTATGTTCCTTATCTTTTTAAAAAATGAGATACCTCTTTTCTTTTCCGCCGAATTAGAAACTCACAAGACCTCTATAAGTCTAAAGCACATGCTGTCACGTGCACATTAGTATTCCATGTCTAAATGTGTGCTAATCCTATCAGTATGATTCAGCCAAGCTGCGAGACCTGAAATGACGTAGTGAATAATATGTGAAGGTATGTTTGTAAAAACGTATGTAAAGTTTGTAACGTACCTATGTAAAAGAGATAGAAAGAGACTGAAAAAAGAAGGGCACAGCGTAGACCTAAGGAGTCATAATGAGAAAGGATGGAGTAAAATTAGTCGACTTTTATGTACCGAAGACGTAATCGCGTCGTTTTATGTTGTCGTAGGTCAGTTATCCATTTAACCGTGATATAAGTGACGTAATGAATTAAACGTAAGCAATACAGTTAACGTTGCCCTGTAATAACCGCATTATAATTACTTCGGACATCCGAAGTTTCCTTTTTAAAGTTATGACTACTTTTTCATCGTCTTTATTTTATTGTTTCGACTTACACTTTTTCTAAGTTTTCGATTGGAAAAGTTTTATCTTATCTTAGTCTAACTTCTATATGTTCAGTATACAATTTGTCAAAGAAACTTACTAGGGAAAAGTGTGGTACATATGTACACAAAAGTTGGAGTCAGTCTTTGGAAGGTTTAAGATATATTTTCAGTTTGGAAAATGATTGATTAAAGTATATCTACGTATACAAATTACCATTAAGATACACTATTTTCTATTTAAGGCCAAAATTTCTAAATTCAGAGAATATTTTCAAAATTTGATAATTTGAACAACGTTTTTATTGAATTGAGTTAGTTCCAAGGATATTTCTTTTATGTCATAAGTACGTCTCGTGTGTCATAAGTGAACTACAATAATACTTTATTCGAAGGAATTTTTTTTGACGAGACATGTAAGAACTTCGTCTGAATAAACAGTTTCTTATTAATTTTTTTTTGTAGAAAGTCTGTAAGTTATGGCCGTAGTTCAAAGTCACTAGTATCGGGCTATTGAGTTAGTCATATAATTTATAATTGAATGTAATAATGACATGCATTATTCACCTTATAAAATTGGAGAGAAAAATAATTGTGTGAAACTTCTTATCTATATTCAATAAGTGCTTCATTATAATTCGTGGACCTCGTACATTATTCAAGATATCTGTTAAATAAACGTGCCTTATTTTTAAAGTTATCGGTGCCAAAGACTTGCCGACAATTTAAAATTGTATTTTGTTTGCTTCAAAGTCAATAATTTATTAACTAAAGGAAACATTCCTTGTTTTAACTTGACTTTAATCTCATTACAGCTTTTCGATTATATTGATTTAAGCCATTCAAACAGATCGATCAGATAGCCTAGAGTTTGACAATCAATATCACTGTTATTACGAAAGATCTTTAAACAAATGAGACAGAACTTGCAGCGAGTCGAGTATATTCAAATATTTTTAAAACCACGATCCTTCAGTATTTAATGTGGATGTAAGCGTGCTCCTGGCCAGATAATTGCATAAAATTTGCATAGCTTTAATACTTCTAGACGCAGATCTTGTAGCTAAATAGTGGTAAGCCTTGGATTTGACACAACAATCGATATTTTGACGTACACTTAATAAGACTTATTTGCAATTTTTAAAAACATTTAAAATGGTTTCCGGTTAGAAAAAAATCATGTTTTCGTCAATGAAAATCTTGAATTAATGAAATTACACGTAGTTGAAAGACTTTTTTATAGAAGAAAAAAACTGAAGATTTATGCACAATTAGAGGACACGTGATTAAAATTCTCCTTTTCGTGTCATTTTTTCTCTCCTTGTTTCATGAAGTATGAACATTCGAATCACGAGCCTTAAAGAAATGATGTAAGCACAAAAAGATGATTTCGGACCATGATTCATCCTGAATGAAATAATTAAGCAAATCTCAATAACTGAGAGTTACGAGCAGATCGATTATTATGAATGAAGTTTCTAAGAACTCGCTAGAGATTAATAGTACGCGTTACTATCAATTTCTACGAAAAACTTTATGAATGAATGCAGGTACTTATATAAACTGCCTACTTGCCTTCCACAGGTGACTACAATCTGCATATATGAGGAAGAATACACGTTTCTGACAAATACAAAAATATATCACATCACCTTTCGGAATGGAATGAGAATAGGAAGCGTATTTACATCTAAGTAATGAAGTTACATACCTAAAGAAATATTAAAACTGATCACAAAAAAAAATATTTTCAACCAAGAAAGAAATACGCACAAGAATATTCTACACTGTTAACTTCTGAATGTAATGCAAATGCGATTCAATTGACAAGAAGCTTGTTATTGCAACTGAAAATTCAAGATAAAATTCCTTCCAAGTAGAACTTGAGGCTACTTTCAGATATCTCTTAAGTATCCTCCAGAAAAAAATTCGCTTCCTCCTAGAAAATTTATTCATACGATAAACACAATGAGTCAACTGAGAGTAATTTATCCGAAAAGGTAACTAATTACATTTTGCGGTATTTTGCACATAAAACTGTATATTCAGTACATGAAGACACTTACTAAAGCAGTGTGGCATTGCAATAATCGAAGAATGCAAAAGTTTCGCTGTTCATGCGCCAAACGACCTACATTCTATAAACTTGAAGCAACAGGTGGCAACAGGTAACCAGCAGGGGATGATGACCTGGGTGACTCATGGGGTTGCTCCAAGAATGTTGATCGCTACCTCCCCCTTTCAGTCTCTTCGCTCTTTCTCTTCCTTCCGTGCCCTTCCTCCTCTTTTCACCAACGGGGAGTTACCTGGATGACTCACATTCCACACACGCGCGCATTCTTACACTTGAGAGAGCAAACCCGGACCTGTACTTCACGTCTGCTCTTGCCTGGACTTGTCTGGCCTAGTAGTCAATGAAAAAGTCCCATGGGAGGCCCAAAATATGGTTAGCACTGTGGGCTCTAGGAAGAAAATCTATTCTATGGGAGATTTAAGGTCAAGACCCCTGCAGATGAACATTCTTAAATATTGGACCCAAAGGTTCACTTTCACCCCTCTCACGTGTATCCTATCAGTTTTTAAGATCTTCCGATCGTTTTTGGGACGCCGAAACTCTCAAAAGAAGACTCCCGTGATTGGTTAATTTTATATTGAACTGTGGACAAGAGACAGGGTACTAAACTTTTTATCTGGGGACAATCGAAGGTTTCGGTGTGTTAAAGGCTCGGTTTAAGGGTCATTTAGTCGATTGAGAGGTCTTTTTAGGGCTGAAATATGTTTCTATCTCATTCTTTAGCCTTTTGGGCGGTTAGGGGTTGGCTTTTAATTTCAAGGATGACAAATTAAAGAGATTTGATGTTTTATTCGATAGAGGATTCTGAATTTGAAAAGAAAATCTTAAATTGTGATTATCGCTTCAATATACGTATAGTTTGCTCAAATAATCCTTTCTAAATCATAAATCACAATATATTGACAGTCTGTCTGAAGATGTTTCAGTATGAAAGCGAAAAACGATTGCGCAACTCTTTCCGAAGTCTCAGCTGCAACTTTTAGAATTTATTAACAGATGCTGTCAATATACCGACTGTGTTTTTGAATACATACTTTATCGATTGGCACAGAAGTTTTGGACGATGCTAAACGATTAAACCGGAAAAAATATCATTTCTTCATCTCGCGGGTATGTCATGGAGAAGGGGAAACAAAAAGTCGTTACAAAATAATCGCGTGGGCGAATGAGCGACCTTGGATCTTGAGAGTGGGTGATTCATTCAGCGGATTTCCAGGAAAGTTTTCCGGTAGTTGTGATCGAAGTAGGCTGTCCCTCCGGGTCTTGGAATTGAAACTCTCAGTCTCTCGCAAATGATAATGTGTAGGATGAGTCACATTCACATCGACTTTTTAAACCCGTTTGGTAGCAATTTTCTATACTCTACAGTCTACACTTATTCACACGCATGTATTATAGCGAATTTAATAAGAAGTGGATAACTGCCAAAAGCAGAGATAAGAATTGAATGGAATGTCAGGGTAAACCGGAAGTGACGCGAATTCTTGCGATATAGGAAACAGACGTCGTTAAGAGTAATTAAGTGGATGTGTGAAATTTCTGAGACTTGGAGAGAAAATTATCATTTTTACCGCCGCATTAAGATTGACGCTTTTTACAATCATTTATTATGAATCTAATTTTTTAGCTAAATAAATGTATGGATGTTGGAACAGGAATGGGATTTTACTGATATATTTATTGGTTCTTTCCATCAAAAGAATGAAAGATCTTGCCTAAATCTTTTCCCCTTCTAAGTCTTTTCACCAATTTCTCTTTGTATATGTATACTTATGTTTACTCAGGAGATAAGATCTTGGATAAGATCGACAGTTAGGACCAGTTTTCTATGTAAACAGCCATATAGCTTGGAATGCTTTTGTGCAAGCATAAGTCAATCCATCTAAAATTAATAAATAATCCATCTGATTATTTTTATCTGCTTTTTTTAATATGAAGATCATTTATATATGTAGTTTCTGTAAAGCTAATAAAATTTCACATAAACCCATTATCGTGGCTTCTAGTGATGCGGGAAAGTTTGCCAAGCAATTCGGGATGAGTTCTCGGAAGCTGCCTGGCTGAGCATCTTTAAAATTTATTCCTGGTCGATTATTAGCAGGCGGGTTGACTTGAGCGAATTCGTCTGGAAATATTATGACATAAATTCAATGTCATAATCATTGGTAAGAGATAATTGTAAAACTAATTATTTATACTTCTATATCACAACAAGGCTATATTTATAGAATTAGCAATTAGTTCGACGTCTTTTTTTATCAGTTTCTTTTGGTATTAACACCTCGGTTAACACCTTTTTGCAGTTATGTTAAAGTCTCGTCTGGATGTTGAAGTCTGATGTTTTCTGAGAAGTATAATTTAATATTTTTCTTGTTCTTTCTAACAATCTTTTTTTACTCTTTATAAACAAGATTCTGCAAAATTGAAATTCTAAATCGTAAAATTGGAATAAAATATTTGTTTCAGCGTAGAATCTGTTTATGTTTTGCGATTTTATCGTGAAAGTGCGTCGCGTGGGTGGCTACGCCATTGGCTAATCTCGTGGGCGGAGAAGAGCACGGGTTCGAATTTCGACCTCTGGCAGAGATCCTCTTAGGGCACATATCATTTATGACAGAAGTGGAGAGGTAAAGTTCGAATCGTGAAACTCGTTCATCCCGGACGCGTTCCAGATTTTTGCGAGCAGATTTTATTACGAAACGCACGATAAACTGATGGTGAATGCGTATATATAGTTATACAGCATCGTCTACTGAGAGAAACTAAATTATTTTCGAGGACAATTGCAACACAGAAATCAAGTTGAGAAAAATCACATCCTGAATACAAAGAAGAACATTGTATGTATGACAATTATGAAAATATATTATGTAAGAGTTGTGATGATGATGATGATGAACTCTGCCAGTATAGGATTTTTAGTTCTCTTTCATTTTACTCTGTAAATATAGAGCAGTAAAATATTTATAAACAATCATTTCCAATACTGCAGCTGCAGAAAAAGTGAACGTTAATTACAAATTAGAACTAGAACCTCGTGCAAGGATAACGTTTTTTTTTATTTTCTCCATATATGATCTTCTTTGACCTCGTTATCCGCCTTTAGACATGATACAACTAGAAATAGAATTGAAACGCAATCGGCAAATAGTATTTGAAAGAAGAAAAATAAAAAGTGAGAATGGGGTTTGCAGATCGTACTTTATAATATATATGTTATTTATATTACATGTAGAGCTAATTTCTACTTTCTAGTAAGAAATATTTGCAGATAATAGAATAAAGTGGTTCAGATTGGCTTAACTTATCTTAAATGACTTATTTTTTTTTCCCGCAATGCTTTTCGCTTCAAGGTTACTCGAAAAGACAGAGTTTTATGACAAATTTTCCATGAAATGTATCAATAAGAGAATAAAAATATGCCCTTAAAATTTATTTTTTAAAAATGAAGATTAATTTACTATAGGATATAATATAACGGTTTTTTATTTGCAATTTTGGCACATCCGGGTTCATTATTCGGAGAATGAATTCATAAAAGTGTCTTTAGAGCTGCTTCTGAGATCGGTAGACTTATCAATTTCTATGAAAACCGATACTCTATAGCATATAGTGAATAAATCGAAGAGCTGCCCAATGTTTCAACAAGCTTTATTATCATAAAGAGAATTCAAGAAAAAGACATAACACTCCATCTACAAACCGACTTCAGCACCAACGTTATCTACAAAATGAGTAGATTCAAAGGTAGAGTTGGTAGAGTTACACGATTGAGGATTCTGGAAACTTTCCTATCGACAGGAGATATTGGAAAAGTTTTAACATCGATTGTAAAAAAAGAAAACAACGTAATTGAAAATAATTGATCGCAACTTCTTTTAAAAAAGATGTACCTGAAAAACTGTTTAAAAGAAAAAACCTTAATTAAAATAATGTGGATGGACCAAGAATACTCTATGTTTATACTTTTCTTTAAGAAAACAGTAAAAAAATCAACAACGATTGAATAGTATCCGAAAAAAATTGAGTATAGCATATTTTGGAAGTGTATTCATTTTTAAAGCATCGTATTTTTGAATTTTCCAACAAATTTTCCAGAAGTTGCTCAATAATTTTAACATTTAGGATGCTGCAAGTCTGTAACATTTTCTTCGCCATAATAGCGTATCAATGTTCATAAACAGGATGCTGCTTGCACGCGAAGATATAAATTATGAATACTTAAGATTTCTTCTAAATTTCTTATCCTTTCTAATATCGAAACCTGCGGGATCGAACTGAAGACCTTCATCACATATTGTTAGTTTTTTTAAAGCTTGATCAGCGTATAATAAATGAAGAAGAATATCATTATAGAATTGGCAAGTATAATTTATCTTTTTTAGATTTACACTAACAAAGGCGCACACTTACAATAGCAATTTTTTTTTAATATTCATGCATTATGAAGCTAGAATTGCATATGAAGTGCAAGACTATTATTTTCAAAGAAAAGTTGTATTGAACAAGCAGCTTTTTTTATAAGAATTTCAGAACATATATAAAAATAATATTTCAACTCCTTGCACTACTAAACAACTGGAACAAGTCTCGAAATAAATGGAACGAGTAAATATAAATACAAAGAACTGTTAAACGTCAAAGCAAAAGATTTTTTATAGGTTTTATGCTTGTAATTGTTAGGAAAAGTGTTTTCAAATTATGCATCGCAGATTCCCAACCGATAAGGGGCTGTCCGTTGATGGTAAGTCGAATCTTAAAACGGACGAGATCCGAAATCTAAATTATGTAAATGAGCTCATTAAAGACACGTTTGCAAATGGACACTTGAAGAAACTCGCTTTTAATTACTTTTCACCGTTTTTTAAAAAAATGAATATAAAACGAGATAAATGGCCGGGGCCAGCTTTAAACTATATGAGCTAAAGTAAATTTATTCAAATTATTATATTGAAAGTATATATATTTCTGTATAAACCATATTATGTTCTGCATGTGTTAATGAAAAAACTCGAAATCGATTGCTATAAATCACAAATACTTTTACAAGCTTCTATATTAATTACATATTTGATGTTGATATATGTTTCGCAATATTCAATTACTTTTAATTTAAATATTAATCGTCGTAGTGTGTAAAGTATAAATATTGTGAAGTAAATACTTGCTTAGTACCTGCTATACAATTTTATTTCCGCGATATAATTTAACTCATAAAGTTTCAAATGAAAGTATTTTCGAAAAAATGAAACAGAAGTTTACAATGAAATATTTAACAACAAATACGTTCGAAATTTATTATGATTATGTCCCAGTTTGTATTAAGAAATGCAATAGTCAATCACACGAATGTCAGCTATAGGTTCATAAATCGTGGATTATTGCAAAATTACTATAGGAATGCTTGAACAGATAATAACAGAAGAAATAAAAATGAAACTGAAAAGTTTGTATGTGGAAAGTGATTGATACTTTAGAAGTTTGAAAGGCAAAAACTTTTATCTTAATATAGAAATCTCACCAGTCAACAATACATAATCTTTTTTTAAAATCAATATTTAAATGGTTTAAAAATGAAATAAAAATAGTCACGAACAAAAGGTCAAATCTTTTTATTCGGTTATTTAGAGACAAAACTATAAATACGAAAAAACTTGAGCAAAAACTGTATAACAAGTACATTAATATGCTAAATAATTCAAAGCGTTTTATAATTCTCTAAAACGAGACAATCAAACTTATAAGAATAATTGGAAATGTCAAGGGACAAATCTAAAATATTATTATGTAAAAAAGTACATTTAATTTGATATAAATTCAAAATTGTTTTTAGGTCACCTACATTTCTATAATAAGCTATTTATTGTGTAATGTGTAATATGAGATAATAATAAATGACATCATTTAAAAACAACATGAACTTGATATTACAAGATTTTGTGAAACTTGTCTAACGTAGTAAATTCATGGCGACTAATTTACAAACAGCTTATTTAGAATTCTGGTTCTGGTGAGTCAGACTCAAAATCTGAATAAATAAATCATCATTTATCCATCTTGTATTTCTGTAAATGTTATTAATAGGAGAAAAATGAAATGAACAAATGATATTTATTTATCATTTCTTGAACTTCTTTACTCTTTCATCAATTTCGTCAACATGCTTATCAGGTTTAGAAAATTCACTCATTTTTCTGTTTAACGATGACCATTGCATAACTTTTTCTTACTATGTAACAAGGATATTTCAGATACAATCTCTATAGTAAACATCCTTTCTCGTAGCATTCAACACCTTCCAGAAGTGCGGAACTTTTGTAGTCATAATGGTCTCGCACAAATTATCGACCTTTCCCTTTTTGCAACAACTTTAGTCACTCTTTCTTCGTATTGTGAAGAAACGAAGTCAAAGATAACATTTTCCTTAAGTTGATCTTTACTTCTAAAAAAAATAAGGAAGCAAATACATACATTTCTTGAAAAGAGCATTGGTCATTTCTAAAATATATCTTTCAAGGATCTGCAATTTCCGGGCATAGAAATTTTTAATAAATATGTATATTATTTGCATAAAAAAGATAAGAAAGAGAAAAATGTAAATAAAACGCAGTAATTTGCATTCTCGGTTCCGCAAAAAGTGCTTACATGCTACAATAAATTAAATGTATTAAACTCAATGCATTTCTCCACATTAAATCAGAGTTCAAAGGTGTCAGTATTTTGTATTTATGTTAATAAAATTATCGTATTTTATTCACATTCGCATTACTCAAATATATTTTTAAATATTTCCTCTATTATTATAATTCCTTTTCAGTTTCTCAACCCTTTTAAAGACCATCAACTGTCAATCATCGGCCGCTGCAGGTCTCTTATTTTAGTTTCAAGTCATATACATAAAACTATTACACCGTTACTTCTTAATGATCTTCAACGGGAAGCTTCTTCATAAAAGCTAGCATTGCTTCATATGAAAAAAACGTAGAAAATTGTTAAGTGAAGGGACGATTGAAAGGTTTACTCTTATATTTATGTTGTTTATGTCCTATGCATGTAATTGACCAATCATCTCGGGCGATTATATCACTCGTGAAAAAAGGTTCGTCACGAACTGAATTTTGAAATTCTGTCCATTTAAAGCTGAAAAGTTCGACGCATTTCAACCACAGCATCTTTATAATTTTAAGTCTTTCATATATGATGAAAAAAAAATGACAACCAACTGATTCAAACTATTCTAAAAAAAGATTGATAAAGAAGTAAAGATTGATAGCCTCTGAAGCAGTGCAATTTGATCCCTGATGAACTTGAAAAGTCATATTAAAACCCATTAAACCAAATAAGTCGCGTATTGCTCGATTTGTTGGGTATTCGTGATTACGATAGGAAGAAGCGAAAGGATTCGTTGGACCTTGTGCATGGAACTAAGTCTCCACTGCACCAGTTACGAGGAATGTTTGGACGTAAACTACTGACCGCCTTCGTATAAAGTCTGAAAAGAAGATTGTCGAGGATGATCAGAAGGTAGAATCTTGTATCTTGTATCGTTCTATCGGACATTAAGTTCTGCTGAGAGTGATTAATGGTGCAACACAAATGTTCTCCTGTCGGTGCGTGAAAGGGAAGATCACTTGATTTTTTCAATGCTCAAGTCTCAAGGACGATCAAGAACCAGGGGACACTTGCTTCAATCTGATCTATTAACAATACCCGCTTCTTACGTCCAATTTTGTTACTATCCATGTTCATGCTTGACGACATCAATTTATGGAAATCGATCCCACGCTTTATAAAGATTGGATTCGCGTTTCGTCTCTTGGCTGAAACTAAAATATATTTTATATTTTTATGTATCCGTTAACGGATACATGGATACAATTATTCTGAGATGAAGTTTTACTTCATTAACTTCATAAAATTCCTTCTCATATAATTAAATATTGGGAAATGAAAAGGTTGTGAGAAGAAAAGCATGAAGAATTGCAGCAAACCAATCTTCTGATTTTATGGACTATGAGGAAGAATGTGACTTTAATAACCTTTAACGACCTTGAGGCAGTAATTAACGCACATGCTCTTTAGAGAGTTAATAAAATTAAGGAAAATTAATTTAACATCCAAGGTCAATTCCCGATTAGGGGGCAATGGATCTTACTTAAAAAATATGCAGATTAATGCGTCCTTACACCTTCGACAAAGGGTTTAAAAGAATGCTAAATGAATTTGACCTGGAGTTCATGATAAGCCTATAGCCTATATAAATCCGAGTATAAATCTATATAAATATTATATAGATATTATCTCTGAAGAATTGACTACAAGAAGGTGGAGTTACTATATAGTTACAAGGGGACAACTGAAGAACTAACTTGCCTCGGTACAATATTATGCAATATGAAAGCGGTGTTCGTCAAGAGAGGAGCAAAAGTTGTAAGAGGTGGGGAAACATCGCAGTAAAACTGAGGCAATGTCGGCAATGTCGTCGAACTTGCATAATGACTATTTAATTCAATTACGCAGATGCGCGTATAATGCACATAATCCATAAGCATCTTACACGTGTTTCAGGCATCAGCTTCAGCAATCCTTTCTTGAAACTCTGATTGTAACCTTATTATTTCTTCTTTGTTCAAGTCATGTCTCTGCCTTCCATAGCATAACAGATTCCAGGTGCGGAGATTTCCCTGAAATATTTTCCGACTTACCAAGATCTTCAGGTCTTATGAAATTGATAGCTTACTATTATATCCAATGTCCGAAACCAATGTATATAATAGTCTTAAGGAAATTTTGAGACGATCGCTTCTATTAATAAATAATAAAATTTTATAGACACTTTACTGGATTCCTCCTCAAAATAAAAATGTAATCTTTTAAAATAGAAGTGAACTAATCTCCTCCAAGGTAAATCAGTAGAAGCCACGTTATGTTTTCCAAA
The DNA here is from genome assembly GCA_904066005.1 of Synergus itoensis. Taxonomy (NCBI): domain Eukaryota; kingdom Metazoa; phylum Arthropoda; class Insecta; order Hymenoptera; family Cynipidae; genus Synergus; species Synergus itoensis. Next base: position 3,021,721 of record CAJFCP010000089.1, read on the forward strand.
AATGTGTAAGAAACTGGTCATGATTTCCTTGTTTTGATCCTTCAACAACATTTATCATTGTTTTTCTTTCACCAACAAACGTGTCAAATGCAAACCAAACTAAATAAGTACCTAATTAGAAATACAGAAACGAGCATGTACTTTGCAGCAATATATTTCGCCAAAGACCAAAGTGACCTTTTCTAAAAGTATCCTTGATTGAGATAATGCGAGTTGCTCAATACCCAACTCCTACACAAATACATCACATTTTCTCGATGAAAAATATCCTCGAGTGGGGGTTTTCACCAAAATGAGACAATGACATCACTTTATAATAAATATAAATTCTGCTTCTTAAGTCTCTGGTCCCAACTGGAACCTTTATTCGATTGCAAATCGTAATTAGAGAAGCTGCATATCTTGTGGTTTTTTTCTGATAAATCAGAGCATCGGAATTAATTGGGGCACGTCGCCGGTCCCCGGTTGAGGAAGAGCTTCTTGGTGGTGAAGATTTTTTAGGAGGCACCCACGTGGGATCGCGAGGAATAGCAGGTGAGAGGTGGAAAGAAAGGTAAAAGATCCCTCCCTCCCATAAGTGCGAAGATGTTATACGAAGAACGAAGAAGAGTTGAGAAGAGATTCCAGCCTCGCAGTGCATCGGCTGCTTCGTAGTGGGCGGATGGTTGTCTCTAAAAGCCTGATGTAACGTTACAACATGTGGTTTGCCCTGCGCGCCTCGTGTAAGTGTTGATCGACTAATTTCTGTGATAAAGTAACATTTCTCATTACAATCGAAACGCAAAACATCATCAAAAGACGCGCTTTATTTTAATTATATTTCTTGTAGTCACTTAAGTCAATATCACTTCATTTAAAATTAAGTAAACAATTAAAGTGTTAAATGTTTAGTGACAAGTGAGTCATCACCATTTTGTAAAATTTTGAATTAAAAAACTTGACATACTATGGTAGTATTTATTATTTAAAATGTTGTTGATAAGAGCTTTCAAAAATGTAAAAAATACTTTATATAGTTCATGAATAATTTAAAAAAAATTGGTAGTAAATATGGTATAGATAATAAGATATCGTCTAATATTTTTGCAAGTATTTTTAAAAATAAAAAACTGCCGTATATGGTTGTTGAGTTAATTAGAAAATTAACCTATTACTTTTCTTGGAAAGTAATGATTTTAGAAAACTGTTGTTTAAAAATAATGAAAGGGGTCTACTTAGTCTGCAATTAAGACAGGAAGAAAAGTGAATGCCGTATTTTGGTTTGGAGTGCTTGAGAAGTTTCACGGTAACGATATCAGATTACAGATCGGACTGTAATTGAATTGAATTGAAGTACCGATCGTGTAGTGACATTTCCTACATCCGGCCACAATTAATTCAGTTCACTGTGAATATTCATCAGTGAAGAATACACGTGAAAGGTGTTCGATAAGATGTAATACTCTCCTTTCTTTTTACCTTTTATTAGGTATCGATCTAATCAAATCAAGTGCAGGAACAATGAACATGTTAATTTTCCTCTTTCGCAACAGTCCACAATTTTCCACTTTATTCAACTTAAGGATTCCAATTTTAGAGTTCATATTTATAAATTAGTATGAGTAGCGTTAAATTCGTCCTTCCTGCTTCAGGACTATAAATTACCGTCTAATAATTTGAATGCCACTTAAATTGAATAGTTTAGGCAAGAAAGACAGTAATTACATGTAATGAAGTCTTCTGTTACGTGTGTAGATTGATCACTGACAGAATGCTTGCTACCAAATTACAGAACTCGATTGACGAGAGCATTGAAAGTTCAACCACGCTCAATTTCACGTGCCATTCTCTAAAGTACAAACCTATGGAGGAAGTAATCCGTTCACTTTGTACACTACACAAAGAAGATGCCTTCTCACGCAAACATTGATCTGATCACAAAATATCGTTATATATAGAATTTAATATACTTATATGTATACTATTGTCGAATAAAAAGACATAATAAGTATCATATATACTGAAATTATGTAAGTTGCTATTTCTGATATATCCAATAAGGTCACGGACTCAGTAATCGCAGCCCACTAATCTTATTTTTTTCCGTATTTGCATAGTTATCACCGTTTTAAAAATATTTGCTGACAAGACTTATTGTCTTATATTGTATAATAAGTAAATATTTTTTCAGATTTATTTGCTTAATTTGATTAATTCAAAATTTCTGTAGCATTTAAACATTTTCCTTATGGAACAAGAGTTTGGATGAATAAAAAAAATGATTTGATTGAAGTCCCTCTTCGAGAATTGTACTTTCAATTGAATTATTGAGTTAGGATTCATGCGGAAATATAAAATTTCGGTGTACCTAATAAGAGTAATAAAAAACACATAAATTCAAGTGAATCTGGAAATCACTGGTTGAAGAAGACTTGCTGAATCATATAATTTACATGATTCCCGGTTGCAATATCAGTTTGATAAAATATTTACGAGTAATAGGAAGTTAATGTTGGTCATTAAGGCGAGGAAAATTAATATTTATTTACTAAACGTGAACTTTCGTGTTCAGCTATCTCGAACCCAAGTTATCGCTGCACTCAGAATTCTGCGGTGATGCTATTTGAAGACCGATTATCGTTACTTCGCACCGGCGAAAGTGAAGATTGCGAAAGTCTTATTTTGTGTCAATTTTTTCATAAATTGTGTCTGACGAGACTTTGCATACCTTTTCCAGAAAAAAAAATATACGCCTGGAGTTGAATACATTCTATCTCGCTTCAATAATTTTCTTTAGAGAATAAAAAATAGAAATATATGCAGAAATATGCGAATGATGTTTTATAACAATTTCTTTCAATTGCAGATCTAGTAGCAGTGGTTTTATGCAATGTTCAAGAAAGTCGACAAGATGAAGATACCAAGAGAAGCTTCCTTGCTCGAAGAGCCATTGATGGAAGCAGAGGAAGGTACGAAAGAGAATAAACGAATAATTACTGCTAATTGGAATGTTTTTAAAAATCCTTAACAATTGAATATGTGAAAGCATCAATATGTTTTTAGGAAATACTATGAAGCCAAAGATGACGGCTTCTTTGAGGACTATGGTTTCGACAGAGGTCATTATGGGACTCAAGATAGATCCGGTAAATTAACATTTGAGATAATTACAAGTGCGTAAGACCATTAAAATAATTTTGTCTCCTTTCCCTGAAGCAAGAATCGGAAAACATGTTAGTGATAATAGTAATAATCTTCATAGTAAAAAAATTTCTTTTAAGATAAAAAATAATACAAATATATTACAAGGTTGAGTTGAATATCGATAGGTGAAGATGTTTCAGATAAAAATATAAAAATAGATGTATAGACAGTATTGTAACAATTATAAACACATCAGTCTCGGGGAAATATGAAACCGTTATCTTGATTAAGTGAAATGAGAAATGCTTTGCTTTCCAGTGACATAATGCACTTGTACTGAATGTAATTAAAAGGAGAAATGAGGTTGAGTACAAGGCCAACTTGCAAATATATTATACCTCTGTGCGTGACCGGTCTGCAGAATACAGATGCATTCTTGGAAATATGAAAAAAAAATTTTAATTTGCATAATATTAAAGACTGGATTGCTTTCGTCAATCGATAATAATTGTTTTTTTAGGTGTTTCGGACATTAGAAGCAACGTCCCAGGCGAACCGGGGATAGATTATCCAGCATACGAGAGACTACCTCAAACGAGCTTTTCCTGTGAAGGACGCGACCGAGGTAAGTACTCATTACTTCGACCTTCTTCAGACATTTCTCTCTCAGAACTCTTTTAACCGGTTCATTATCGGAACAAGAGAGGCTGACATGCGAGGCCCACGCGATGCATTATGAAGATGAACATAAAGTAAAAATAAGTATGTAACAAACACCAAATTGCGTATATGCAATGTACACAATCGGTATGTCCTTTCATTCTTCGTATGAATAAATAACGGCTAAAAAGGCATGATCATAGTTCATGTACGCAATATACGCTTCTATGAATTAATTGCAGCATGAACGATAAATAATAATCGAAATAAACCCGCTCCTTTGGGTGCGTACTTATTTCTGGTATTATTTGATGTGATTTTAGTCACCTTTAGCATCGAGGTCAAGGATGAAGCCAACTATCCTGACACAGAGGGGCATGGAATCTGCTGCTAGCATTTTCTTTGCTTTCGCAATAGGTCAGCGCTCTAGCTGAAGCGCTTCAAAGACAACTTATAGAATGGAAATCAAGCGAAAAGTTAGGCCTTGTCTTCGAGTTCTAAACCTTAGGATCAATAGATTTTTTATTTTGGGTTCAGTGCTCTTAATGTCAAGGTGGCATGACCTATTAAGATTAAAGATATTCTCATTTTCCCATAATAATATTCTCATAATAGAAGATGGATGGAAAAAGGGCAAAAGTGTCATTTGATGCAACTTATTTCATATCTTTTTCTATCCCTCCATTTCTCGTATTTAAACAATTGATAAATGCAGCTATATTACCGAGTCTCGAAAGGTGATAATAAGTAAAGACTAGCATTAAGAAGTTACGTCTCTAACATCGATGAATTGCACAACAGGTGCTGCGAGCGAGACACGTTCCATTCTTATTTTTCGAATGAAATCAATATGTCTATCACTCACGTATAAATATAGAAATGGAGACCAATCATGCTAGTAGACGATTTTTATTATAATCTTTGGGAGAATCGTAAAAGAAGATTAGTCGAGATTGCTTCAAGTCACGCCTACGACCTATAGGAAGCGTTGTATCTTGCATTTACCTCTCGTAAGTTCATCTTTCTCCAGTCAACGATATATGAACAACTGCACACATCTCTAATAATACAGACATTATAGAAACGCTTTGCGGTAAATGGGACACGAAATTTAAAAATTACATTCTATCTATTCTTTGATCGCACTGAAAAACTCCTCACAAAGGTTCACTATGATTTCTCTATAATATTTTGCAGAATCAGGGGGTGTTTAACTCACTTGTATGATCATAAAAGACTGTGTGAAACCTTTATACCGAACGCATATAAAGAATAGATGCTGATCGAGAAAAAATATCTTAAGCGTATTATATTGATAAAAACTCGTAAAAACCTACTCAGCAGAATCTTTGCATTTATGAATAGTTAATCCATGAATTATGCTAAGTAATCTAAGTTTATAGCTTATCCATCAAGATTGAATCATATGCTTTTTAATAAAAACTTCTTAGCATCTTTCTTACAAGTAGTTAACACCGTTTTTGAATTACTTTTAATCATATCCAATAAATACCCATTATGTTTTCAGGTTACTATGCTGATGATCAGGCCGGCTGTCAGATGTTCCACGTCTGTGACGAAATTCTCGTCTCCTCCTTCCTCTGTCCGGTTGGATCACTCTTTAGCCAAAAACTGTTGACATGTGACTGGTGGAACAAAGTAGACTGCTCAGCTGCCAAAAAATTCTACGCGATCAACAGAAATCTCTACCATCAAGATGATGGTGATGAAATGATTCGCAAGGCTTATGTCATGGTGCACCTTGAGCCCGACAGAGGATTGACAACTGAACCAGAAGAACATGAGAGACAAGGAAAGATCGTACAGTACTCGAGAGTTGACACCCCAGAAAATGACCTGCCCAACAACTACGACGACTTCTCTAGCGATTCACATTTTCGGGAATTTTCTCCAACTTTTAATGACTTCTCTAATCAGTTTAAGACTAAAATGAATACAGGAGGGGAAGAAAATTTACATGATCGCTTCCTCTATTCTAAAGACTATCAAACTCATGCACCAAAGATGTATCCAGATTCGCCTATAGTAAGAATTCATAAGATATCTGATGACCATCAATTCATTTATGAAAATCGACAAAAGTCCAACAAGAAAGAGCAGAACTCGTATCGATTTCCTGTCAATGAATTTGAAGATGAGTTTCAGCCTTCTTATGCACCTACTGTTCCGACTGTGACAACCACAACGAGGAGATTTTATTCCCCGACAGTACCAATGAGCTACAGATCTTCCACCTTATCTTACAAGAAATTGGATCAGAAATTTGACAGTTCGATTCATCTTTATGCACAAGGTAAAGACTCCCAGCTGACGACCACTCCTTCAACAATATTTCAACATGATCCTAGGGGGCAGAGGAATTCTACTCGTGGTTCTCACAAGTACCTTGAATCTTCTATTCCTGCAATAAAAGAATCAAAAGAAGAAGTTATGAAAGTTACTGTTAATTACAATGGAAGAGAAAATAACTACAATGACAGAGAAACTTATGATCAATTTTATGATGAAGACCCGGAGAAATTTGAAATAATGGAGGGCAGAGAGAGTATCGGATTGGCACAATCACCATCTGAAAGATTAGAAGAGACAACGATGCTGGCATCTTTAGTTGATGAAACTAAAACTGACTCTAGAAGTTCAACTAAAGGTGAGAACAGCACCTTATTCAAGATCAACAATTTGAATTCTAAAATTTTAAACAATCAGGATTTGAGACCTTTGAATTCAGAGTATAAGAAGGAAGCTTCTAATCTTCAAGAAATAGTTAGGAGCTCATCGTCAGATTCCAAAAAACAAGAATATGAAGATTCAAGTTTGAAACCTGAAGATGAGTATGATACAAAGACAGAAGAAATTGAAGTTTCTGATGGGCATTATGATGTAAATGCAGATGTTTCTACAACTACTTCGAGTCTTGCATATCAGAATAAAGATATTACTGTTAAACACCAGAGTAATGAAGGGATGATTGAAAAGAAGGCAGATGATGGATTTGGAAATACTTTAAGTCCGTGGAAACAGACAGATGATTCCAATGAAGATCATGAAGATTTAAAGGGACACGATGATTTATTAATGTCATCAACAACTTCTCATCCTTATAGCACTACTCCAGAATCTTCAGAACCCGAGGAACAGTCTATATTCAGATTGTCTCCAATCTTGCAACCTCCTTTCGAAACCTTAAAACCTTTTCATATAAATGTTGAAGAACTCATTCCACCAGTTTCAACAACAGAAAGCCAACCCACACGTATACCAATACCCTATCAACGAGATCCGAACCGCAAAGACAGTAACATACAACGAACTCCTGATGATGAAAATCTCAGCACAACTGTTAAGACTAATGTTCCAAACTCTTCCAATCATCTGCGAATCTCAAGATTGGAAAGTTCAGAAGTGAATATACCAGCAACTGAGATTCCAGTCTTTAAAGATCAGGAAGACGGATCAAGTGAATTTGTTCTTCATCTTGATGACCACCTGGAGCAGAAGGATGAGCCTGTACAATTGAACAGTAGTAGCAGACAACAGATTAATAATATTTCAGTTCCTTCAATGCATCAAGAGCCTCCAAAGTACAACAATACCAACTACGAGGCTCAGGTTCTCTCAGAATATAATCCTAATCTGGACTTCACAATCAGAACAGCTATCTGGAACCAACCAAATACATCAGGAAGTAAAGAAACTGTCGAATCTAGTACACCAGTAGTAGAGAATTCATTTTTAAATTACAGAACAATATCTTTAGAGCTGGAACCTCCCAATAAAAATTTACCAGACAACTTTGAAGACGAGATCATACTTTCTACATTCAAAAGTGACACACCTGAGTCTGAACTTACCCCTCCATTAAATACTGAAGAAGAAGCTACAAAGTTTGAAGAAAAGTCAAATAATTTTGAAGCTAACGGTACGTTGAAGGCAGAGTTTCCTTCAAGTATCGCTGAAATCGAGGACACAATTGAAGAAAGCAACGCTCCTTACCAAGTTACTCTAACTCTGAAAGGAAATCAAGATCCGGAGACGGTAGGAAAGGATTTAATTGGTAAATTAGTCAATCAACATGAAAAAGGCAACTTCCAAGGGTTTACTAATTTTGAAGACTTCGAGATAGCCAAGTCTAAAGAGCCTAGCTTCAAGCGAACTCATGAAGAACCATCAACTGCTTACGCTAAAACTGACTTTTCGGCAAATCCATTTCTTAAAGATTATTTTAATTCCTCTACGGACTCTACTAATTATGAACTAACTTCAGAAACACATAACAGGACAGAGAAGAATGCAGAGATACAGAATCTGGACTCTAATGTTCATCGCATGAGTATTCTTCAGCTGATGTCTGAGCTAGCAAAAGCTAACAGACTACCAAGACCTTTTTCTTCACATGACAGTGAAATCTCAGCATCTGCAAAAACCAATTCATCAAAAGCATCTTCAGGACCAGTCTCAAGAATATCTACAAGATTATTTGCAAATCCATTTTTAAGTTCAGCATCAGCTTTTTCAAATAGTTCTTCGCCAAATTCATTAACAAATCTACCATCAGCTATACCATCAAATCAGGAAAGACGAAACTTCACTATGACATTTAATACAAGTAAATCAAACTCAGTTTCTTCTACTGAGACTGCTTTTCTTCGAAAAGAAGCAATCTTGGAACAGTTGGAGAAAAATTTTGGTCAACCACTCTATGGAAGTTTAAGAGAGCCCTTGTTAGAGCTTCCGAAGCAAGAAAGGGCGACGTTATTTGATTTGCCTGGTGAAAAAAGAAGCACAGATTTTAAAACAGGAAAAGCAATTCAAGAGAAATCGGATCAGCTTGTTGGAGTTATTGATCAAGCTTCCACCTCGAACCCAAATTCTGAAAATGAAACGACCAAGACTGTCATAGAAATGGAATTTGTACCATCATTGGGATTCTCATTTGATACTCATGAAGGTCGAGAAGAATATGCCCAAGCTGTACTTCAAGGTCTGGTGACTGAAGAAGCTGTGCTTAAATCCGAAGACGAATTTTCAACAAGTACACAAACTTCTCAAAGTGACGAAAGTACCAAAAATTTGAAATCGAGTAAAAATAATGAGTGATGTTGAATGTGATGATGAGATATTATATTAATAGGTCCTGTCTGTAGATTACGTAATAATAAAATTTTTTTAGAAATAAGTATGTGTGTGACTTTACTTTGATTTGCTCTTCATTATAATTAGTCCGTAATTAGACAGAAGTTAGTTCACTATTCTGTTTTAAAATAGATTTAAATCAGTTTAGGTCTTTAGTTAATAAAATAAAATTAAATTAAAAATTAAAAAAAAAAGAATAAAAATAAAATTGAAGATAGTAATTTAAATTTAAAATCGAATCACAATTAGAATTAAAAAAAGGACCACTTTCAGAGTCCATAGTTGTTTATTTGCCATGCCAACAGGTTCTGCATAGCAACGTTATGTCAAAACCTCATTAGGATGCGTAGCAGAACGTTTTTTACACTTGTTAAAAAATGATAATTCTACTCTACTTATTTATAATATAGGTAAATTAAATAAGATTATTTTGAAAAGTGAAATTTTTTTCATTTTTTGTATAAATCATTAATAAAAAAGAGCTTTGTTGCCCTAAATTAATAGACTCTTTGTCAATTTCGTAGGTTAAAATATCATACCCATAAAGTATGACTTATCTTTGTTGTAATTTTTATGTTCATCTCATTTTCTTTCTAAAACAAAACTCGATTTTTATATCCGCTACAAAATAATGATTATAGAAATTATTTAGGAATTTATTAGAAAGTAATCGATCAGAAAAAAAGACATAGTCAAAATGAATGAATCAGAATTTGATTCGGAAATATTCGGTGAAGATGAGGAGGGTTTTGAAGGCGATGAAAATGAGGAAATTGAAGTCACACCCTCGTCTTCATTAAGTATGGATTACAGGTGAGCAAAATTCATAATTCTGTTAGAGAATTTAAAAAAATAATAATGATTAGGAAATAAAATGTAAAAAGACAAATTACATTCATTTATTTGCTTTTACTTTAGAATACTGTGGATACGAGAAAGAGTTTTGAAATTCCTAGGATTAAGCGACATGAATAAACTTTTCAACGATCTCTTATCAGTAATTCAGAATTTTTATTATATTTTATATACTACTACTTTCAGTTTGCAATAAACAGAATGAAATATTTCTTAAATTTTTTAATATTCTCAGAGAGACGATCGTCAATTCGAAGAGGATTTACTCAATTTTCTAGTACTTGATACGTATGGAATAACAGATCTAGCTATAAAGCAAATATTTTTTTACAAAACATATCGCAGTGAAACAATACAAGAAGAAGTTTCAGTATGGGAAGAAAGTAAGGATAAAGTTCTCTCTCTAAAGTCTGATTAATAATTAATTGATTCTTGAAAAATGTGTCGTTTTTTAAATTTTGCGCCTCTTTTCTGAACGACCACAGGTTTCCGTAAAATTACGGCCATGACTTCAATTGCCTCGAAAGGCAGACCTCAAAGATTAACAAAAAGCGCACCTGGTAATATCGAGAAAAAAATGAATAAAAATGCACACTTTATGCACTGTTTTATATAAATCATATTGCACTTTAATATTTTTCACTGAGTCTGTAACATATTGCACGCGAAGAAATTTTGAAATGTCTCAATCACAATCCTAATATCATAAAAAGAATAACATTTTCAAAATTTCTATAAATAGGAAAAGTGGAAAAGCAAGAGGAGGAAAAAAAGAAAGAGAAGAAAGTGAAAAAGGGGAAGAAAAGTAAAAGCAAAAAAGATCCAAGTGATGCGAGCAGTGCTTTTACGGGATCATCTTCAATAACTTTAGCAAAATCTCTCCACTCTGTCCTCGAAGATAGCGAAGGTGATGAAGAAGCTGAGGATTTAGGCGAAGAAGAAGGCGATGAAGAAGACGAAAAAGCAGTTAAATCTCCAATTACGCACTTCAAAAAGAAGTCTCAAACTAAAAGCGACTCTTCTCGTTAGTTTCGATCCTTTGATCCAATAAATAAATATTCCTTAGTATTTATTAAACATCATTTATTATAAATATAATTGTATCATATTTTTATCAGTGGAAACTGTCAGTTTTATGCCTGCGCCAGGAGATGAAGATAAATACATTCTCACTAAGGTGAGCTTTTTTCTCTAAAAATCAATAAATAATCAACGAATGTTCAATTATTTCTTTGATTCTTCTAGTAAATTGATATATAAAGTATACAATTCCCTACTTTAGAAAGTAGTCGACAAGGTAGTGCAGGTTCCCGTTTTGCACATGTTTTGCGGTGAAATCGACGGTAGAAGAACTGATTTAGGTGACGTGAACCTAATATATTTTATGCGAACTAATGAAGAAGGTATACCACCTTTCGACTCCTTTGATGAATGTTGCGCTGAGATGCCAAGTTACATCGTCGTTGGGTCATTGAATGGCAAGTTCTTATCCACCCTAAATCGTATGCTCACTTACGTAAGTGCAAAAATCAATTTTTAGTTCTCTAGCAAGAATTATTTGCCAATAGATCATAAGAAAAATTCATACCAATTCACCGAGAAAAGTGTCATTTTTTGAAGAAAAATTATTTAATTACAAATTATTTTTCTTAGGTCTTTAAACCCCTTGTCGAAAAGCAATTTAGAGGACCCGGTGCTGCCCAAAGACTCCATGCTCAAGAAGTGTATAGTACTCTATCAGGAGCTCCACACAGCGAAAAAACTGCAGCAGCTTTGCAAACAGTGGCGGCATCTCAGGTGAATTTAATTTATTTTCTAATTTTAAAAACGTACAATTTAATTGCCGGCTTATCTTACGTGTACGTAACACATTGCACCTCACGATGAACCAAATAAGATTGCTCCAGCCTAAATCAACGCTTGCGAAACTTTAAATAACTGAAGAAATTGAATAAACATAAACTATTGGTACAATAGGCTTCAGCTTTCGTGAGACCTTCCGATTACAGAAGAATTTCATTGGCAGCAGATAAGCTGGAAAGTAAGATTACAGAATGGGACGAACAAAAGAACATTGATAAAATCTCAGAGAAGGAGGAAATGCGTACTAATCAACAGAGCATAGAATTGTTACGGACTAAAAAAAGCAAAGTTTCCCTGAGTGCAAAACAATCAGAGAGTAAGAAAATCGATTCATTGTCCGAATCTAAATCTTATAAATCTAGTACTTCGACCAAAGCTACGAAGATCGAAACGGAAGACGAAATTCCGATTGAACCGGTTAAAAAAGACATGCTTGATTATCTGAGTAAATTATCAGCAACTGTTGAGTGGTTCGTGTCCCTTTTAAACCCTTTTTTCCCCAATGGGAACCAATAATAATAATAATATTTATAACATTTAGGACTTTGGAACATATAGAAGGAGACGCATTGCTAACTATGCCAAAAATTCCCGAATTAACGGATCCAGAAGTAACAGATGAAGAATTGTCGTCTAATAAAAAAATTATAGAGCAATTGGAAGAAGCAGTGATGGCTTGGGGCAAGCATATCCAAAAAGTATTGATGAAACTCCATCTCAGATTTTCAAAAAGAATAAAGACATAAAATATCTTCAGAGCACATAAAATTTTCATGAAATGATTATTTTATCTTAATTTTTCAGATATTAGATTCGTATGCAAAAAAAGAACCCCAGGGAAATGGTCCAATGGCTGAATACGATGACTGGAGAGATCGAGAAACTGCATTATCAATTTTGGTTGAGCAACTGAAGACTCCGATCGTCAAAAGAATATTATCTATTCTTAATCATAGTCTTTCAACAATCGGTTCTGCTTTCGATTATTTCCAAATTGAACTGTGGAAATATTATACGGAAGCGAGGGATAATAACAAATTCCTTTTTACAGCCTTGAGATATTTTAAGGTGACTATGAGATTTCTCGAAACTAAAATCAATTTTTATGTCACGACACAGTCAATATGATATAAAACTTATAAATTATTATTATTATTAACTTACAGCTTATAAACGAAAGCGATTGCTTCGAAGCAATTGCGGATGCTATTCCTTCATTGATGAATGGAATAAGGATGATGTGGGTCTTATCAAAGTACTACTGCACTGAAGATAAGATGGTACCATTACTGGAAAGAATCTCTTGGCAATTGTGTCAAAATGTGACTACTAATCTTGCAGTGAAAACTATTTTCAAGTAAGCGAATTTTAAATCCACAAATACCAAATTTCAAGAGCTTTTTATTATTTTGATCTCATTTTTTAGAAAGCCTTTAGAGGAAGTTCTGCAGAAAACTGAAACTGCCCACAAGATGATGAGAAAATGGAAAGCAGCTTACTTAGACACCAGGCGAAGTATTGAGGATTCAGGAAAAGGAATGCGTTGGGAATTTGATCAGCGTCGCCTTTTCAAGGAGACCGAATACATATCGAATGTATGCAAAGATTTAAATACTATTGCCAGCGTCTTGCAAGATTTCTACAATATATTTGGAGCTGAATTAAAGTCTATCATAAACGATCCAGCTCAAATTGATGCGATTGTTAAAAGGGTTGGCAAACTCATCATTCCCATTCAGGAATCTGATTTTAACATTTTCTCAGAGTTTAATAGAGAGAATTGGGATGCAACGATGAATTGGTTTAAGACAGAAGTAGTTTCTTTAGAAAATGAGGCGAAGGTCTTTATTGATGAGTGTTTTATGGTGCTTATAAGTGCAGAGGAGGCACTTGGTATGCTGCTGAAATTTAGGAACATGAAAACAAGAGAAGCTATTCAGGATCAATTGTCTAGGAAATTTGATGTTATTATGCAACAGTTTAGCAAAGAAATTGGCATGGTGGAAAACATATTTAACCAGGGTGAGATTATTTATTTATAGTAGTAATTATATACTTTATTGCATTTTATATAAGTGTGTTTTCAAATCATCTTTAGGTAAAAGACACCCTCCACTCCTGACATATCATCCACCAGTCTCAGGTGCAATCTTTTGGGAAAGACAATTGTTTCATCGTCTCAAAGACCCGGTATTGCTTTTCCAAAATGTGAAGGAACTGAAACACAGTGACTTGAAAATTTTTGCATTTGGTCAATACATGGAATTAGCGAAACAGATGAAGGCCTTCGAAGAGTCGAAATTTAAGGCTTGGGTCGACAAGACGCAAAATATAGTTGTAGCTTCCATGAAGAATAGTGTACTGAAAGTGGTCTCTGGTAAACAAAAAGAGAGTAAGTTTCACCTGTTTGCTTGAATTTAATACATACATAGTCAATTAAGTTTTCGTTTAGGAGATGAAATGAAACCACCAACTCCTTTAAAGAAGAGAAAATCAAAAGTCAAAGATCGCAGTATTCTCACTACTACCCATTCATCAACCTCAGATACATTAAGAAGAAACGACAGATTGGTGTCGAAGTTAAGCTTTGGTATAGCAGTATAGAATTCATAGAGTTCCAAGTGAACAATTATATATCAATGTCCTTTCCTGAAAATGAATGCTTTTTCATAATTTTAGGGATCGAAATTTCTTTAATTAAATTTCAAACACAATACTTTAGGTGCAGGTGACTCCGCAGTTATAAGTTTGAGAACTATCAACAGTCAGAAACCATCTTTACAAATGGAAGGAAAAACAGATTCAAAAATATTGTCTCTCACGAAAGAGCATAGACCATCTACAATATCTGCTTCTTCTTCGAAAAAAGATAGAAAAGTGACGTGGTCTGAACTGATGCATGGATTTATCCTCATTGAACGACAGTTAAAATTTAAACTAAATTTCAATTCGTCTGTTTTTGAAATAATCCGCGAAGTATGAAGAACTCTTGTTATAAGAAAAGTCTACATTGATTGAAATTCATCGCTAAAAGAAATAATCATTTATTTTTAGGCTGAATTATTGGAACAGCTTGGTTTTGAATTACCTTCATGTATCAGAGAAGTTAGTATTCAAAAAAATCGATTGCACGAAGATATTGAGGTCACGGAAAAGATGATCAACCAGTATAATGATATTGTAGATAAACTAAACGATGCTGATGTAGGTTTAAATTGATCTAAATTGAAATTTATTGTAATTAATAATAATATTGTATGTATTGTTATTCAACGTTTAAAATTTCTTTTTTCAACAAGCGCAGGTGCAACTTTTGAAAAGCACGTTACAAAACATGGAAAAATACATTCAACCTGGTGTCTTACGTTTGAATTGGTATTCTTTAGGGATCAAGAATTACGCTCTGTCATGTGGAAAATTATTAAAAAGTTTAATTTCAATTGTCACTCAAATGAATCAAATGAAAGCAGATCTCGACAATCGAATCAATTTTGAATATTATAATTTATGCTCAATACATCACGACTCAAGTGATTCAAGTTATGTGCTAAAAAGTTGTAAGGTTGGTTAACATTTAAAGGATATTCCTTATTTGGAGATCTTTGAAATTAAATACAACTCTTTTACAGGCTTACTTTCTTGAAATGGAATCCAAAAGAACAGAAATAATTTGTTCTATGACTAAAACATATAGTTCTGCTACTCCATTGCTGATCAAATTGGAAAGTCTTGTTGAAGAAACTTCAACTGGACGGAGCCTATCAATGCAGTTATTTTATGAAAGATTTGAATACAAAATATTCACTGCTCTGATAAAGTAAGAATTTTCTCCATCAAAGGTCGATATGATTTTATAAAATCTTAACTATGTTAACTATTTTATTTATAGATGTTTTATAAGAAATTTGGAGTATTTCAACAATCAATTATCCGGGACTAAACCACTCTTCACTGTTGATGCAGTTTTACTAGCTTCAGAAGTAGTTTTGAGACCATCTCCTGGTGAAATTTTCACAATAATTTTACACAATGTTAAAGATATAATGGATAGGGCTAAAGCTTTTCCCAGATGGAAAAGAGGAACATGTTTAGAATGTAAACCACAAATGGAAGCCCAGCTGGAAGATTATGTGGTATTCAGTTTCTATGAGGATATCATGAATATCCAGGTCATTAACGAATTAATAATGAATATTCAAGAAACAGCGCAAAGAATATCAGTAAAGAACTTGAGATATCTGCAAAGATGGAAAAAGTATAGTAATCTCTGGTTTTTCGATAAAAAGAGCATGTGTGAAAAATTTGTAGCAACTCGACCTACGCTTCAAATGTACGATGAAAAATTTTCATTTTATGGGACAATAATAGACGATGTTCAAGAAATGAACAATTATTACGACAATGGCAGCATTCGGTAATGTATTTTGACTGAAAATAAAAATAAAAAAATAAAATAAAAATTAGCACAGAGTTATTTTAAATATTCTATTTCTACAGAATAAACTTGAAACCACTACTACAAGAAATACAAGATCATGCGACTGAATGGAAAAACATTTTAGGAAAGTATCTTCTAGAAGAAACGCTTGATTCGATGATGGATTTGAAAACAAAAATTGTGAGATGTCGCGAAGAGATCGAACTTGTTGTTAGTGGTTTAGATCGATTCAAGGTCATCATGCAAGCAATCACTGATGTAAAGAAGATGTCAATTCAGGCTGAAGTCCAGTACTTGTTGTACCAGGTTTAACACTTAAATTAAATCAATTTTAATGATGAGTAAGTAGTTATGCGTAAATAAAAAATTGTACTAATTAATTTGCTATCATTAAGGAAACATTCAGGACTCTCAGAATGCATGGAATCAAGTTTTCTCAAGCGGACGAAGACATGTCCTATAAACTTCAACAAGATTGGCAGTCACTATTTTTGGGCGCCTTGTATAGATCCACCACTTTGGAAACCACAAAAGACAGATTTTGCGACATGACCATAGATCAAATAGAAAATTTTAGCAAAGAATTACTGGAATTTTCTAGTGATTTCGAGAAAAACGGACCAGGAAGTGTTGGTGATGATTTGGATCGAGGAATGAAAATGATGGACGTACGAATTCTTCATAAACTTTCTTTTTTTTTAAAGATATATCCTTGAGTATTATCATTTTTATTTATGCCAGGAATATGGAAAACGGATTGAAGTCCTAGAAGAAAAAAGACTAGATTTGGTGAACGCCGAGATTCTATTTGATCTGGAACCAGCAGATTATTCACTTTTCCTAAAAGTGAAAAAGGATTATGAAGGAATGGAAATGTTGTATAAATTGTATAAACAACAGAGAAATGCTCGAGATGTCTGGTCAAAGACACTTTGGGCAAATTTAAATCCTCAACAACTCATGGATGGAATGGATAACTTTTTAAAAGAATTTCGAAAATTACCGAGACCAGTTAGGATGCTTAGTGTAGGTCAGGCATTAGATGGAACGATGAAAGCCTTCAGAAATTCGGTTCCTCTCTTCGTTGAACTAAAAAATGAAGCTATGCGTGAAAGACATTGGCAGGAATTGATGGACAAAACTGGGAAACATTTTGACATGTCCCCAGACAGGTCCGAGGATAAATAAGTTATTTTAGTTTTTAAAACAGGCTAGGGATTAGTATTTATTATTTTATGTAAAAAAAACTTTATCAATAACTTCATAGAGAATCTGGAGTGCCTTTTAATCCTTTCTATCCAATTCCGGAATTTTGATTCCACTCTCTTCCTTTAATAAAAAACAGTGTTCATATTTTGTGACTTTTGGACATAAATTCTCACAGTACCATAACATGAAAAAAGTCATAAAATATGAATAATAAAAAAAAAGCAAGACTTTTTTTAACATACTAAGTGAACGATAAAAAGACAATTTATTATAAAAATAAAATATGAGGTTTCTCTATCTTCGTAACTATAATTCACAACATAATTAATGGACCTCACAAAAGCAAAATGGAGGGGTGAGTAAATTTTGTAAATTTTTTTTAGTCAGCATCCCTCCGCAAGTGGTATATTCTAAAATCTAAGACAACAATTAAAGTAACAGAAATTGTATTTAAACTATCATTTCAAAGGTTTACCTTGGAGAATATGTTTGCAATGGATTTGGGGAAAAATCAAGAGATTGCAGAAGCTATAGTCAATAATGCTATTAGAGAATTGGCTATCGAAAGAGGAGTTAAAGATATTGCTGAAGTATGGATCACTATGGAATTTACTGTCGTTAAACATTTCAAAGGTTTTTACATACCTTTATACATTTATTGGCTTACAGTGTAAATGCAGCTTAAAACAAAATTTGCATTAAACTGAATAGGTAGTGAAGATCGAGGATTTATTCTGGGACCAGTTGATGAACTGAATCAAGTTTTAGAAGACAATATGATGAACCTACAAAGCATGTCTGCATCCCAATTTATTGGGCCGTTTTTGGGTACGGTTCAAAAATGGGAGAAGTCAATGCAAACGATTTCCGATGTCGTTGAAGCCTGGGTGGAATTGCAGAGGAAATGGATGTATCTAGAAGGAATTTTTGTAGGAGGTGATATCAGGACTCAGTTGCCTGAAGAGGCGAAGAAGTTTGATGATATTGATAAGGTCTTCAGAAAAATCATGCTCGACACTTCCAAGAGATTGAACGTTCTGGAATGTTGTTCAATAACAGGTCTTAATGACAGTTTAAAACTTGATTACTTTTTCCAACTTCTTGATAAAACAGCCTAGTTAATTAACGACAATTATTACAGGTCGCAAAGAAGAGTTTGAGGGCCTCAGTGCTGGTTTAGATAAATGTCAGAAATCCCTAACTGAATACTTAAACAGTAAAAGAGCTGTTTTTCCAAGATTCAATTTCATTAGCGATGAGGAACTCCTCGGTATTCTAGGCAGCACTGAACCGAGCGTCATTCAGGAACATGTTGGAAAAATGTTTGACAACCTCAAAAAATTTAGACTCGGTTTGAATCACCAGGGAAGAACGGTAGCTAGTGCTTTGATATCAAATGAAAATGAAATCATGGAATTCAGAAATTCCGTAATCGCTGAAGGTAAAATCGAGGAGTGGATGGTTCTTGCTCTTGCTGAAATGAGAAGATCCAACAGATATTTAACCAAGAAAGCAGTCTTCAATTATGGAAAGGTGATTTACAACTAGTCATCAGAGTATTAATAACATTCATTGAAATCATTATGCAAATATGAATGTAGGTAAGAAGACCTCGAACAGAATGGATGTTGGACTTCCAGGGGATGATGATTCTCGCAGCAAATCAAATATGGTGGACAGCAGAAGTTGAGAATGTTTTTAAAAAGATCTCGTTAGGGAGCAAACGAGCTATGAAGGAGGTACACTTGGAAGATCTTCCAGAATTTGAATTCACTATTCGACATCTTCAACCTAACTTCATCCATGTTCATTATTTTCGCAGTATTTGCAACAACTAAACTCTCAGTTGGATGAAGTAGTAACCCTGATGGGAGGTGACGCACTTTCAAATAACGATCGTAAGAAACTGGATACCGTACTTACAGTTGATGTCCACATTCGCGACATCATTGATGCATTTGTCAGAGATAGCATCATGGATGCTATGGAATTTGAGTGGGAAAGTCAGTTAAGGTATTATTAGAATATGATTAGAGCTATCCTAGTACTAAATGAATAAACAAGAATAAACAAAGATGAATAAAATCAGGTTCTACTGGATCCATGATTTGGACAATGTTTGGATGAATCAGTGCACTGGCAGTTTCGAATATGGTTATGAGTACATGGGACTTAATGGAAGACTTGTAATCACTCCCTTAACAGACAGAATCTACTTGACTATTACTCAGGCACTTTCTATGCAATTAGGAGGTGCACCTGCAGGTATTTAGAATCGATTTTAATCCTGATTACTGTGTTACTCCTAATTTTGATAATTCTAGATACAGTATTTCTCATTAGGGCCTGCTGGAACTGGTAAAACTGAAACAGTCAAAGATCTGGCGAAGGCTTTAGGACTTTTGTGCGTTGTAACAAATTGTGGTGAAGGGATGGACTATGTCGCGATTGGAAAAACTTTAGGAGGCTTAGCACAATGTGGAGCTTGGGGTTGCTTTGATGAGTTCAATCGAATAGATGTGTCTGTCTTATCTGTGATTTCTACCCAACTTCAAACCATCAGATCAGCTTTACAGAGTAAATCCAACAGGTTTTTGGTTAGTTTATCAAGCTGATGATTAATAAGCTAATTATTAATAGATAACTGTGGTAAATATTTCTAATTTAATATTGCTATTCATCAGTTCGAAAATCAGGACATCGTACTAGATTCCAAAGTCGGAATATTCATAACGATGAACCCAGGATATGCTGGTCGTACTGAGCTTCCAGAATCAGTAAAGGCCCTCTTCAGACCTGTTGTTTGCATCGTTCCAGACAACGAACTCATTTGTCAAATTAAACTCTTCAGCGCTGGTTTTCTAACAGCCAAAGTTCTTGCTAAGAAGATGACAGTTCTTTACAGTTTGGCTTCTGAACAATTAAGCAAGCAAACACATTACGATTTTGGTCTAAGAGCTCTAAAATCCGTACTTAACATGGCAGGACAATTAAAAAGGACTTCTGGAAATCTACCAGAGAATGTAGTTTTGATGAGAGCTTTGCGAGACATGAATCTACCAAAGTTCATATTTGACGATGTTCCCCTTTTCCTTGGTCTGATCAAGGACTTATTCCCTGGTTTAGATTGTCCAAGAGTCAGATATCCTGACTTTAATGATGCGGTGGAAAAGGCTCTGGAACAACATGGATACATTGCTCTTCCAGAGCAGGTAATTACAGGTTTTATTTTTAACCAACATCCAATATTTTATCCAATATCATCAGATGATGACCCTAATTCTATTTCAAGGTGGATAAAGTTGTACAAATGTACGAAGTTATGATGACAAGACATTCAACGATGATTGTTGGGCCTACTGGTGGAGGAAAAACGGTTGTGATAGAAACATTGTGTAGAGCTCAGACCTATTTGGATAAGCCAACGAAACTTTATATTATGAATCCTAAGGTACTACTTTTAGAACTCATCTCCCAGGTTCTTACATTTTAATGACTTATTATTTGGAAGGCATGCACAGTGATCGAACTTTATGGTGTGCTTGATCCTCTGACACGTGACTGGACTGATGGTCTCCTGAGCAAGATCTTTAGGGAAATAAACAAAGCCACTGAATCAGGAAAAGATGAACGAAGGTACATTCTCTTCGATGGTGATGTTGATGCTTTATGGATCGAAAATATGAACTCGGTTATGGACGACAACAAACTTCTCACTCTAGCCAATCAAGAGCGAATTAAATTACAAGATCACTGTAGTCTACTTTTTGAGGTAAGAGTTTCATTTACTGGAATTCTAATTCTATCGGTAAAATCCTTCATTGTGAATGTCAACAGGTAGGTGATCTGCAGTATGCATCACCAGCAACTGTTTCCAGAGCTGGCATGGTCTATGTAGACCCAAAAAATTTAGGGTATCAGCCGTACATGGACAAGTGGATAAACAGTAGACCTGAATCAGAAAGAGATTTCTTCAAAGCTATGTGTGAAAAGTACGTACATGGTGCCATAAAACTAATTATAGACGGAATGCTAGGGTTGCAGCAAGTTACGCCACTGAAGATGATTATACCCCAAACAGCACTCAATATGGTAATAATCAAATTGTATAAAATAGTAATAATAATAGTATATTTAATTATTCATTAACTGATATTCTGTTTTCTCAAGATAACACAACTTTGTTACATGGTTGATGCTCTCTATCCCACCCAAAGTGGAGATGTATCATCTGGAAATAAATTCGAAGAAAGTTTAACATATGAAAATTTATCACAAAGACGATCTACAGTAGCTAGCAGCCAACATGATGTTGCATGGTCTGATGAGCTCGCCAATAGAAATGAGATTTTAGAAGCTGTTTATATCCAGTCATGTTACTGTTCATTAGGGGCTACATTAGAGGCGGAATCTAGACCTTCTTTCGATGAATACATAAAAAAAGTCTCTGGACTAATGATGGTTGAAGATACAGCTGAAAAGCCTGCAACAACACGTATAGATCTTACAGCATTTCCTATTTTATACTTCATATTGCATTGGCATTTTTCTAGAAATCTATATTGTTAATGTAATTTTTAATTTGTTTTGTTATGATCTCAGGATATTTACCAGTTACATTCCGATCATTATACGACTACCTTCTGGACGTCTCCAAACAAGTTTGGGTACCATGGAAATGGCTTGTTCCAGCATACATCCACGATAGAAATAAATACTTTAGCGACATATTGGTACCTACTATTGATACTATGAGAACTACCTGGTTCGTGGATTTAATGAACAAGCTTAAAAGACCTATTGTACTGATTGGTGAAACTGGTACTTCTAAAACTGCAATTATTCAAGACTTTCTGAGGAGCCTAAGTCCAGAAAAATTTGTAATAATCCGGTATTATATATGTGTCTTTCATCAAAATCTAAAGCCTCTCTTCTTATTAATAATGAAATATCTTTTAGAACCAACTCCCTATTAACTTTTCTTCGCGAACAACATCCATGGATGTACAAAGAAATATTGAATCAGCGGTAGAGAAAAGAACAAAGGACGTCTATGGACCTCCGATTGGAAAGAAACTGATGATCTTTATTGACGATATGAACATGCCATTAGTTGATACTTATGGCACCCAGCAGCCAATAGCTCTTTTGAAATTGCTGTTTGAAAGAGGAGGTTTCTATGATCGAGGGAAAGATCTGAACTGGATGAACATAAAGGACATATGTAGGAATTTAAATTAAACCATCAGAATTAGTCAAAATTAAGTAAAATGACGTAATCTTACAAAATATTAATCAGGTTATCTAGCGGCTATGGGAAAAGCAGGTGGAGGAAGAAATAAAGTAGATCCCCGATTCATTTCCATGTTCTCAGTCTATAATGTCACTTTCCCATCTGATGCCACTCTCAGTCATATTTACACCAGTATCCTAAATGGTCATTTGGAAGTATTTTCAGAGGAAGTGCAACAAATAGCAGAACCAATTATTCAAATTACGTTAGACCTCTACAAGGTAATGCAATTTGTACTGTAGAAGATAAATATCTTGAAAAATGAGATTTTCGATTTATTATCTCTTTAGAATGTTGTTACTGAGTTACCTCCAACGCCTTCCAAATTTCATTATATATTCAACATGCGAGATTTATCAAGAATCACAGCTGGACTTCTCCAGAGTGATCCAGACTATTATCCTGGTGTTCAACATTTTGTTCGTCTGTGGAGAAATGAATTTATGAGAGTTATATGTGATCGACTCATCAACGACACTGTAAGACATATTGAAATCATATAAATAAATGTTGATAAAACAATAGGATTGATAAAATACAAATTTTTATCACACAATTGTCTATTGGCAGGACGAGAAATTAATACGAACTCATTTAGAGGAAAAAATAAAATCTGTTTTGGAAGAAGAGCCAGACGTTTTAGAATATGCAATGAGAGATCCTTTGCTTTTTGGAGACTTCAGGAATGCTTGCAATGAAGATGAACCTAGATTTTATGAAGATCTACTTGACTATGAAGCAGTTTATACTCTTTTCATGGAGGTGGGTGTTTTTATTAGGTACCTAGAGTTTAAATGTTTGCCATAACACGAATTCTTACAGATTCTTGAAGAATACAACGAAAGAGGCTCGAAGCTGAACATGGTTTTATTTAACGATGCCTTGGAACACTTAACCAGAGTACATCGAGCCCTTCGAATGCATCGTGGTCACGTTTTAGTTGTGGGAATCGGTGGAAGTGGAAAGCAGAGTGTCATAAGATTGGCAGCCTTTGCTGCTAATTGCGAAATATTTGAAATCACATTAAGTCGAGGATACAACGAAACTTCTTTCCGCGAAGACATGAAGGGACTCTACAATTTAGTTGGCGTAGAAAATAAGAGGGTTGTATTTCTCTTTACAGCATCTCATGTTGTGGATGAGAGCTTTTTGGAAATTGTCAATAACATGTTGATGATAGGAGTGGTCCCTGCACTCTTTACTGATGAAGAAAAGGATTCTGTGATTGGTTCTTGCAGAAATGCTGCTAAACAAGCTGGCTATGGTGTCACAAAGTAATTTCACTTCAAAACTATCATTATTTTTGAAAACCACCTAATTTTTAAATTTAACTAATGTCTTATATTTCTTTCTCTAACTAATTTCTTATATTATCTTTTTATTCAGAGAAAATGTATGGAACTATTTTGTGAAAACTAGCGTATCTAATTTACGAATTGCCCTATCAATGAGTCCCGCCGGTGATATTTTAAGATCTCGATGTCGTAGTTATCCTGGTCTTGTAAATAGTACCACAATAGATTGGATGTTTCCCTGGCCTGAACAGGCACTATTTGCTGTGGCTAATGTGATTTTAATAGACGTGTGTATATTATAAAGAACCAAGATTCTGTTGAATTTAGGAACCTGCACTAATCTAATTCTTTCATCATATTTGCAGAATCCAAATATTCCAGAAGCACACAGAAAATCAATAGTCCAACATATAGTACACGTCCATATGTCTGTTGGCGAATACACTGCAGATTTTCACACAAAACTTAGAAGAAAAAACTACGTGACACCCAAGCATTATCTCGATTTCATAAACACGTATTTAAATCTCCTGGTGGAGAAGAGAGAATTCATCACAGCTCAGTGTGAAAGACTTTCTGGAGGTGACTGATTTATTCAGTGATATGTGATTCGTTCATATACATTTTCTACAAAAATTTCAAATAGAAAGAACAATAATTTATTTTTCTAATCAATTTGAATGGTTCATACAGGGCTCACCAAAATCGCAGAAGCTTCGGATACGCTTGCTGAGCTGAACGCAATACTCGCTGTGCAAAGAGTGAAGGTTGCAGAGCAGACTCAGAATTGTGAAAGTTTATTGAAATCTATTGGAGAAAGCACGGATATTGCTAAGGAAAAACAGACAATCAGTATGGAAAAGCGTCAAGAGATTGAAGAGCAAAATAAGATTATTGCTAAAGAATCTTCTGAAGCTAAGGCAGCGTTGGCTGAAGCACAACCAGCTCTTGAAGCAGCCAGATTAGCACTTGGAGATTTAGATAAAGCTGATATTACGGAAATTAGGTTACTATTTTTTCTATATAAATATGGATCAACAAAAAAATAATAAGAAAAGAAGTTAACGAATTTTTCCTCTCATTCTCAGATCATTTGCGACTCCACCAGAACCGGTTCAAGTGGTCTGTGAGGCTATCTCCATAATTCGAGGTGCAAAAGAAATTTCTTGGAAAATTGCAAAGGGAATGATGAGCGATCCGAATTATCTGAGGACCCTGCAGGAAATGAATTGCGATTTGATTACACTTAAACAACAACAAATGGCTAAAGCGCATTTGAAAAGATCCAACAAAATGGAACAGATGAAGGTCATCAGCAAAGCTGGCTATGGGCTCTATAAATTCTTATTGGCTGTTCTGGACTACTGCGCTGTTTTCAGAGAAGTAAGAATCATAGTCTTGTATTAAACCTGTAATAAATAAGCAGCAAGCTTGAATCATGATTAAATCGTTTTTTAGGTGAAACCTAAAATAGAGAGAGTTCAAATGTTGGAAGCCGAAGCAGAAAGAGCACAGAAGGCTTTAGAAAAGGAAGAACGAGAATTAAGACGAATAGAGAAACAATTGTCTGAGTTAAATGCAAAATATGAGATCGCTATGGCAGAGAGACAGAAACTGCAAGACGAGACTGATCTTCTTCAAAGACGACTAATTGCTGCTGACAAACTGATGAGTGGTCTTTCATCAGAGAACGAACGATGGCAGAAAGACTTGGAAAACCTTCATGAAGAAATGGCCAAGGTTATTGGCAATTGTCTTCTTTCAGCTGGCTTCTTATCTTATAATGGTCCTTTCTCTTACGAGTTCAGGAACGAAATGGTTTACAATAATTGGCAAAAGAGTGTTGTAGAAAAAGAAATACCTCTAACTCAGCCTTTTAGACTGGAGATACAGCTGAGTAATGACGTCGAAATCAGTGGGTATGAGAAAATAAAGACAAGCTTAAAAATAGTATATTGTTCACCAATTTTGATATGTGTATAACATATGATTCGTTTTCTTGATTAAACTCTATAGATGGAATTCAGAAGGTCTACCGCCTGATGAACTATCAATACAAAATGGCATTTTAACAACACGAGCCTCAAGATTTCCGCTATGCATTGATCCTCAACAACAAGCACTTAACTGGATCAAGAAAAAGGAACAAAAAAAGAATCTGAAGATAATCTCTTTTAATGATTCTGATTTCATCAAACAAGTGGAAATGGGTGTGACCTATGGATTTCCAATACTTTTTCAGGATGTTGATTACATTGATCCAGTATTAGATAACGTTTTGATGAAGAATATACAATGTATGTTTTAAAAATATGTAATAATTACGGATATGTTATAATAAAGAATTATGAATTGCAGACGTTGCAGGAAGAATATTCATAGTGATTGGTGACAAGGAAGTGGATTATGATCCAAGGTTCCGACTGTACTTGACAACAAAGTTGTCAAATCCGAACTTCAATCCTGCTGTCTACGCTAAAGCAACAGTTGTCAATTATATGGTGACACTCTTCGTACGTAAAAAATCATTATTTCTTTTAAGAAGTCTAAAAATAAATCTACACTTTTAAACCAGATTAAATATTTTTATATCGTATCCATCTCCTCAGGGTCTTGAAGATCAGTTGCTATCAGTAGTTGTCAGAACTGAACGTCCGGATATAGAAGAACAGCGAGAAAGTTTAGTGTTGGAGACCAGCGAGAATAAAAGTCTCCTTAAAACACTTGAAGATAGTCTCCTAAGAGAAATTGCCACAAATAAAGGAAACATGTTAGACAACATCGAACTAATCGAAACCTTGGAAAACACGAAATCAAGTGCCAATGAGGTCATAGCAAAACTTCACCTGGCTGAGGTTACAGCTGTAGATATCAATAAATTAAGAGATGGATATCGACTAGCAGCTAAAAGAGGGGCAATATTATTTTTTGTCCTCGCTGACATGGCTACAGTCAATTCAATGTATCAATATTCCTTAATAAGCTATCTTGAAGTATTCACATATTCCCTGAAGAAAGCCTTACCTGATCCAACTTTGGCTAAAAGATTAAGGAACATAATAAACATGCTGACAAAAAATGTGTATGATTATGGATGCACAGGGATTTTCGAGAAGCATAAGCTGCTCTTTTCCTTTCAAATTTGCACAAGAATCGATCAGGACATCAGTTTTGTCAATCAGCCTGAACTAGAGTTTTTTATTAAAGGGAATGTCGCTTTGGAGAAGACTCAGAGAATAAATCCAGCAAAGTGGCTTGCACCTAGTGGATGGGAAGATGTCCTCAAGTTATCAAATGACTTTCCTCTTCAATTCTCAGAGCTACCTATTCAATTACAGGATCAAGGCGTCGAGTGGAAAAGGGTAACGATCAAAAGCCATATCTTGGTAAATTGATTAGACTGGATTCTTGATGATTATAATAAATAATTTTTCCAGTGGTATGACTCAGACACTCCAGAATCAGATGAATTTCCTTGTGATTATTCAAATAAGCTATCAAGCTTTGAAAAACTACTCTTAATTCGATGCTTTCGTGTGGATCGAGTATACCGAGCAGTCGTGAATTACATCAGTGAAAGAATGGGGGAACAATATATAACTCCACCAAATGTGAGCTTTGATATGATTTTTGATCAAAGCACACCAACCATGCCAGTTGTTTTCATTTTGAGTCCTGGCTCAGATCCCACCTCCGAACTGATGAAACTTGCCGAAAGATACGGTTGTGGTGGTGGAAAATTCAGATACTTATCTCTAGGTCAAGGTCAAGAGAAGGTCGGTAATTAGAAACATAAATAAATTTCAGACGTAGAGACGTATTCTTCAACTTGATTTTTTTTTATCAGACTGCAATTGAACTGTTGGAAACAGCAATAGCCAGGGGTCAATGGTTGATGTTACAAAACTGTCATCTTTTATTAATTTTCACTAAAAAGTTAGAAAAGATACTTGAAACAATTGGGAAACCCCATCCAGATTTTCGTTTGTGGCTAACAACTGATCAAACTCCAGATTTCCCAATTGGAATTTTACAACAGTCCTTAAAAGGTCCTTTAATATCCTCTACATTTTATGTTTATGCCCAGATTTGCACTTTTAATTTGCTCTATCATGACTTCCTTAAAATTCTTTTCAGTTGTGACCGAACCTCCTAATGGTCTGAAATTAAACTTAAGGAATACGTACTTTAAAATGAGACCACAAACTTTGGATGCTTGCAAACATCCAGTTTATAAACACTTAGTGTATGTCCTAGCATTTTATCATGCAGTGGTGCAAGTAAGTTTAAACCAGGCTTAAAGAGAATCCTTATCACATCATTTGATTTAAACCTATTGTTTCTCATCTCAGGAAAGAAGGAAATATGGCAAGATTGGTTGGAATATAAATTACGATTTTAATGAATCTGACTTTAATGTCTGTACTATGATCCTTGATACATACTTGACAAAAGCTTTAGCTATCGATCCAACTAGGATTCCTTGGAATAATCTCAAATATCTGGTGGGAGAGGTACATTCCCTTTTCCAATTTTAAAGATTGAAAAATGTTTTTAATAAAACAGAGCTAAACCTTTTCGTCAAATCTACCTTAATTGTATTATACTTAGGTAATGTACGGTGGTCGAGTAATCGATGGATTCGATCGACGAGTCTCGCAAATATACATGGACGAATACTTTGGAGATTTCCTCTTTGATACATTTCAACCTTTCCACTTTTATCACGATCAAAATGTCGACTATGTGATTCCAACAGAAGGTGATCGTGATTTCTATATAGAATTCATTGAGGAATTGCCACTCGTTAACTCACCAGAAGTCTTTGGGCTTCATCCAAATGCTGAAATCGGATATTATACTCAAGCTACAAAGGAAATGTGGATGAATTTAATAGAGCTGCAGCCACAAAGTGGTAAATATTTGCACAATAAATTAATCCATGAAGAAATAATTAAGCATTTACTGTAACTTGTTACTTTTCTGTATTGAGCTTATCTGGACTTGGCGAGTGAGTTGCATCATAAAATAAAACAGAAAAATTGAAGAAGATAGCTTAGAAAACATAATTAATGAAAATTTTTTCACAGCCGTTAGTGGTACCGGAATTAGCAGAGATGAGTTTATAGACAACGTGGCACAAGAAATCATAACAAAAATACCGCAACCCTATGACATGATCAAAGTTAAAAGAAACTTTGGTCTAAATGTGACTCCAACTGCAATTGTACTCTTTCAAGAATTAGAAAGATTTAATATTTTGATAAATAGGATAGCAACGACACTAACTCAATTAAGAAAGGTTGATAATATTATCGACAGTTTTAGAAGACATTTACAATGAATTGCAGAAATATTCTACGAATATAAATAATTATAGGCTATTGCTGGTGAGATAGGAATGGATGCTGTACTCGATGATACTTCAATTTCCCTCTACAATGGAACACTTCCTAAAGAATGGTCAAAATTAGCACCAGCCACTAGAAAAAATCTAGCAGGATGGATGGACCATTTTGAAAAGCGAATTGTTCAATATACTAATTGGGTTAGCAACATTCGCCTTATTTAAATCTTACAAAGCAATTTCATTTAAAACAAAAAAAAAACAAAACAAAATTTTTGTAGGCTGGGTCCAATGAGCCGGTAGTGATTTGGCTCTCAGGGTTACATATACCAGAGACTTATTTAGCAGCACTGGTACAAATGGCATGTCGTAAAAATAACTGGCCCTTGGATCATTCTCTAACATACACTGCAGTATCAAGATATGCAAAGGCTGATGAAGTTGAAGAAAAACCTGATCAGGTAAAGCAACTTCTTTAGAATAAAATTCTGAAAGAAAAAATTCTGTCGGATGATATAAAACATAAGGAGTAAGAACTAATTATTTTTTAGGGCTGTTACGTACAAGGTTTGTACCTGGAAGGTGCTCAGTGGGACACAAGAAATCATTGCTTAAAGAGATCTTATCCAAAAGTACTTATAGAAGAACTGCCGATACTAACAGTGATTCCAATTGAAGCTCATAGATTAAAGCTTCAGGTTCTATTATCTTTTCACTTTATCTTCTATAAGTTTGCTTTTACTAGCAACCAATTTTAAAAGATTATTTCTTTTAGAATACAATAAAAACTCCAGTATACACGACCTCAGATCGACGCAATGCCATGGGTGTTGGCTTGGTTTTTGAAGCAGATTTGGGTACGAATGAGCATATTTCACACTGGGTTCTTCAAGGACTCTGTTTGGTGATGAACACCGATTGAAGCTTCGTACAAGATTATTCTTAGTATCGTAAATTGCATTACTATTATAGTAAGCTGCATTAAAAATATTTAGCCTTAATTTTAATAAATATGGAATATATTCATAAATAAAATTATTCAATTAATAAAAGTTTTTACTTTACTCGGTTGTAAACATCCTGTTTCTTGTTGACAAATTTAGCCTGCGGAAGACATAAATTATAAAAGGAACTATCGATGAAATCATCCAAGTTTTGCCACTTGACCCAATGGTAGTTTTCGAGTTGTTCAATGCTCTTGGCTTTACCAGTAAAATGTGGATCCACTACGAGTAAATATTGTCCTTTCTTTCCTATATGGATGCCCATAATCCCTTTACTAGAACAATCTCTATCTCCACCCATCATAACAGGACATCCCACTTCTTCGAAATGTTGCTTAATGACATCAACATACTTCACCAAATCTTTGCCACTTTGTATGTGAATGATCTTACTGAGCACATTGTAAAGCTTGTCCAAAACCAAACAAACCTTTAAACATTATATTGTATGTAGGTATATGAAAAATCTTCTACATATTAAAGTGTAATTATAATTAAAAAAGGCTTACTTCGAAACTTCCGATCCATTCTCTGGAGCCAATAAAAGAAGGATCTTTATCTTCCAGAGCCACAAGTGTCTCTTGTATGGTTCTCAAACTTGGAATTGCTTGATCGGGATCTTTATTTCTCTGCAACCAAGAACAAATTGTTTGCAAGGTTCTGTAGCCGCAACCCCATCCCTAAAAAGAAAATTGAATTTCAGAAATTTTATCCTAGATTTATATGGAAAAATAAATATTCATTCGTGCATTGTCTTAATTTATTGAAAAAAATTGACATTCACTTATAAGTTAATATAAGAAACAGAGAACATACTTTGTCATTAAAACCATCACAGCCGTAATGCCAATAATCATAATCCCCTTTCACTAAAAAGGTCTCTCCATCCGAATCAGGTACAGATAGTCTCTCGTGTACATTTTTCAATAAAGTTTCCGAATAATTGAGTGTCATTATTTGTAACGTATAAAACACTCAATAAACACTAGTCACTTGTAAATTTTTGAACGAAACAGCTGTTTATCTAAACACTTGTGCACTTTTTAAAATCCCCAAAAACAATATAGTTTTCGCGCCCTGGAGTCCGCCATCTTGAATCCACAATTAGTCAATAACCTGGCTAATTATACCACTCTTTTATTATAAAAAACAGCACAAAAGATGTTGCCAGATCACAAATATTTTGTAAGAAACAGTTTAATATGATCTGTATCGACACAGAACTTGTATTTTTTATTCAGAAACATGATTCGTGGCGTCATCTATCAAGAAAATCCAACAACGTCGATGGCCTTCGTGTCAGGAGTACAGTTTGCAGCTTCGGAAAATTAAACGGCGCAATACTTGGGAATGCAGTCACGGGTACTGCGGGTTGGATTACTGATAATTGCAGTGAAATATACAGTTTTTAGTTATTTTGTGTGGCGTTACTATCATCCGAAAGAAGGCGACGTAAAATCCCGTTAGTATTTGGAAAAACATCAACACTGTCGAGCGCCAGACATGATGGACGTTGGAATCTTTGGCGATGAAGTACTGTACATGATTGTACAAAATAAAGTGACAGGAAAAACTGCAGTTAGACGTATTTTCTGTGTGACGCACAACAAAAATTTTCCTCGAGGGGAGTGAGGATCTCGTCTTATTTCGTAAGTGTATTAGAAATCGTAGTTTATCTATATAGTCAGAGTAGATTGTCAAAAGTAGGTTATTTTTCCAAGTATTTGTCAAACATGACAGTTGTCTAGGTCGTCTTTATACATAATAGCATTTTATCGATTTTTAGTATAATTTAGTTAAATCATGATATGATTCCAATAAAATTGAGCTAAGAGTCGTTGTTTAATTATTTATTTGTTCTTAAGGGCATGTTTCACTGATACGTCCTTTGTTCGCTCTGAAAGATATATATCTTTGATATGAATCAGAGTAAAGTTTGAGGTTATATAGCCAGGCACGTACCCAGGGGGGGCGTCCCCCTCGAAATTTCAGAAAGTTCAGTTTTTTGTAAATTTTTACGTATGATATTCTGAAGAATAATAAGATAGGCACAAAGAACCAACCGATACAAAAATTTTGCTATTTTTTCATTTAGCAAGACATTTTGTACTATATGTATTATGTATAAACAATTTTCGATATTCAATGATATTACTTTTGAATTTGTGGCCTGTATGTAGCGCAAATATATGTTCATGCATTTTTCTTATTAATTCACTATTAGAATAAAGACCTGTTTGTTATGGAAAGCAAGTACGTGATTGTCTTGAAACTGTTTATAAAATTGACTTATTATACTTTATTCACAGGTAAGAACACTTGCGTTAGAAATTATTGAAAATTTTCAATCTCCGTAGGTTCTTTTATCATTTATAAATGTGATAGGATATGATGTTCAACGGGACAACATGTATGCACATTGTTAAAAATTTCTGTGGTAATTTTATAATAATTATCGCAACTAACAATACAATTATTTAAGTACAATGCCAGTGCACGTTTAAGTGACGGCATTGTGACAACTGTTATGTAACAATTACAGAACATCTGTGATTGTCCAGTTCCAATGTTGGAAAGTCTATATATCAATACCGCAATGTAGAACATTGCTTTTATTGCACCGCTTCAATTTCAGCGAATTTTAATGAGATGGACTGAGACTCGAGAAATCAGAAAGAAAGATGTACGGCGAAGGATTAGAATCGGTGTCTGAAGGATGGCGCCAAATAAGGGACTTAAGTACTACTACGGATCCTAATATTAGTTCAACAGTGCAAGAGGAAGATCATTTTTGCAAACTAATCTTGTACAAAGAAATTAAAGATTCAAGGTAAATTCTATGAACTACAGCACTCACTTGAAAGTCTTGATGCACTGAAGGTTGTAACTAATTTTGATTATTTTTAGGGTGAGGATATGGGACGTAATGATTCTAATTCCGAATCTCTTGTTGCTCTTATTCATTTTGGTCAGATTTAACAGAGCCCGGCTCAAACTGAGAGCGACGAGTAGCCCAATATTTTTAGCATTTTATGGTCTTGTGAGTTGTAATGTAGTAATTTCCGTAATTCGATGTATCGTCTCGATGACTGTTAATGCAGCAGCATCAGTTGGTGGGAATGCAGACAAAGTGCTATGGGTCGCAGTCAGATTTTTCTTACTGTCCACAGAAATGAGCGTGGTCATTTTTGGTTTAGCTTTCGGTAAGGTTTCTCCTTAATTCAGATTAAATAGGGAAATCCTGAAAGAAATTTAGAAGTTATTTTATCTTTTACAGGACATTTAGATAGTCGTTCGAGCATTCGAAGAGTTCTGCTATCCACGTCTTTCATAGCACTAGCTTATACGATAACTCAGGGTACTTTGGAACTAATTCTACCAGACGACATGTTCTATATAGTTAGCAAGGACCTTTTCGTTTTTGGTCATGGTGGAATGATGTTTTGGTTTTGTAGTAGTCTCGTCTTTACATCGGTAAGCTACCGGAAGTTATATAAAACATTCGCAATTGAATGATTTTAAAACTCAATGAATTTGTTGATCTTGGAAATGTTTGTATTGTTTTCGCAGATATACTTGTTCATACTAATACTGCCGTTTACGCGATTACGAGAAAGACTAGCCTTGCCAAGTAAGTTTCGCCAATGTCAAGTTTACATAAATTGGTGATTTATGGTTTTACTATACACGTATTTTATTTTACAGGTAAAACAAGTTTTTACATTTACGCTGGAAGCTTGGCAGCCTTGAATCTGGTGCAGTCAATAGGAGCTGGGCTTCTAAACTACACTCAAAACCTGGCGGGTCTATGTGTAGTAGACGTCACTGCTGCAATTTATTTAACCTTATTCACGCCACTGGTTTATCACACATTCTTATCAGAGTTTTTCGGGTAAGATTCTTAAATAAGCAGTTTTAATGTTAGTGTTAAATATACCATGTGAAATGTGCGGGTTCCTTCATAAATGATTTTAATTCGTTACTTTTTCTTTGCAGAGTTTCGCAGCCATCAATCATGTTCTCGTACAAAGCGCAGGTGGACGACGCAATGGAGGAAGATACAGTCTCGTTACCACATCAGCAAAGTTTTTCATCATTGAGAACTGACAGCGACTACATCTATCAGGTCCATATTCCGCCTTCTCACTTGCCTTTTCATGACACCCAAATTGCTAAAACCTCTTCTGCTATAAAGCAGACGAGCTCCCTATACTCACTGACTCCCAGGAAAGATTCCAAATCCGCTAATGTCAGTCGCTATAGCTCTCAAGTAAGATTCTATGGAACTGCATCAGGTGCTAAAAGTGCCAGTGAACGTCTCACTGCGCGACAAAGTACCCCAGACCTCGCAAAATACACTCTTTTGAGTTCAGGAACTGTAGGAGGTCCACAAAAAAGCACTACAAACTTAGAGAGTCCGAGTTGGAAAACGCGCTCAGTCTCCTTGATTAGACCTTACGACGGCGGCTTGTCGTCGATTTTGTCACCACCTGTACATAGTCATTTTACACATAGATCAAAATTTGGTGAAAGTGCAACTCATTTTTTGTCAGAATCGAGCAGAAGTAGTTTAGATTCAGACTCTTCAACGGCAAAGCCACATAGTTCAAAGTCGATTCCAGAAAACAAACAAAAAGCTAAATCTTCCGTAACCAAAACTTCTACAAAATCTTTGCCACTTGAAAGCTCCCTTCAAAGTCTTCTAAGTGGCGAGTCTCGCGAGTTGAAAACAAAAGTTGATTCGGTAACGAAAGATCCGGTAATTAAAAGCGGTAAACTTTTAGAAGATGAAAATACTGATTCGGAAAATTGAACGCGATAATTTCTAATTTTTATACGCGTTTTAAACCCATAGATATGTCAAGCAAAAATGAACCTCTGCTACTTTTTGTGGGATATTGAGTAATTCTTTCAGCTTTTTCAAAGGTAGCGTGATTTGATTTTATCGCGTTTACTTAAAGTCGTAATGAGCATGAAAAAGACTTTGTAAATATAGATATTTTTAATGTCCGAGGAATTATTTTTTTGAGACGTAAATATGAAATACTGAGACTGAACCCACGTTTTATTGTGATACTTTTCCATTTGGAATATCAAGAGCGCTCAATGATAAAATGTTGATATTTATGCAAATTTTCCAGTCTTACGTCTCCTTTTGTTTTAAAATTGTACATATGGTTTGTAGTTATATTATATATTCACTATAAGTGTACTAGATTTGTTTTTTAAGACGAATCACCATCTTTAATTTTAAATGAACTTAGATTATTTTATTTTTAACAATAGCATTTCCAGAGTGGAGTTCATCTGGCATTGCACTCGCTTTTTTTTGTCTTTTACAAGTGTACATATTATATTAGCACACCTAAAAGCTCTTTAATTAAACGTACTGATAATGCCAAAGCACTTTTGTTTCATTTATTGCACATTTACTTACTTACGGGCAGTGTCTAATCTGAACGCATAGAGTAGAATTGAGTAATTAGCTTTTTTTTCGCTTTCTTTAAAATTACAGATAAAACCGGATGTATGTGTTCTGCAATTATTTTTATCTGCATTTTTGCTATATTTGATTTGCATGCAGAATTTATAGCCTGATTAAGAATTTATTATTAGCCTTAAATTTTGTGTAAATAATGAAATATTTAACATTCAAAAATTTCTAAAATTAATGCAATTTTCCTGTGAATCATGTGAGTGGTGCTATCCGTTCTGATACAGTCCGAGTCCAATTTCTTGTTCATCTCCACTTCAGAGCTTGATAATTTTCACATTTTGTATTTAGAGTACTGAACATTAAGCAGACCTTTAGAACTGTTTGAATGATAGATATATACATATATATATATGCTCTCAAAGATCAGAATAAAATATTTCCACATGGAAAAATGATGTGAGATAGTATTAATAATTTTATTTTCGTTCACAATCGCTTAAGCAATGAGTGTAAACTCTCGTAGGAAAATCCAAAGTGGAACTTCTTCTGTTCGCAGAATAACAGTGTCTATGACTCGACCCAGTTCGACACAAGTGCAACGCCAGTCAACCCGCTTTATGCAGCATCACTGCAAAGTCCAGATAGCATCACCGGGTACAGTATAGATGGCCACGAGACTCATACTCAGAGCAATGGTTATCAGCAATGAACTTCATATGTATGAAACTCAGTTCCACAAAAGCTAGAAAAGTTCTGGCTATATTTTTTACTCCTTGGACGCTTTAAATATTCTGTTGTAAAGGAAAGCAAGTATTTCAGTGACATGAATGGTGAAAATCCTTCGATAGATCTTGTACTAAGTTACCGACTATCAGTGGGAACAAATCGGTTTCTTGTGGAAAAATAAGACATTAGTTGTGACGTATTAGATTTGCAGTTCTATAAAAAATCCTATAATACGCTATTTAAAAATAAGTTGAAGAAAATTATTACATACTTAATAATAGATGATTGGTGATGAGATAAGGTTTTACACAAACGACAAATCTAATACGTTGCCCTGATTTTATTAAATCTGCCAACTTGAATATTTTTGTACTCTTTAACTTACTATTTATGTATGGAGACAGTGAGTTCTCATCGACCTTTTCTAGTCGTCACCATAGCTGTAAAATCGCGGGATGGTATTCCTAGATTTAGAAAATGAACAAGTATACTTTGTTATAAGTGATGAAATTTATTTATTTGAGAGAAACTTAAGTTTAACAAAATCTGGAATATACCAGTTTAATTCGAACAATTTTAATTTAAAAATATTAGTTAAAAGCATGCTTATTTACAAAAATATCGTGATTTAATTAAATCGTCTTTGATGAATGAAATGCACACATTCATAGATGTGCAATTATTAGTTTTCTCTGCAGAGAATTTGCACGAATAGTAATCGATGAAAACAACGATTATGGGTCTGGAATTATTTCTACTATTTATTTGTAACGTCAGAGTAATTTATTAAGTTACGAGACACGAATCTAGATTAATAATACTTGTATATTTGATTTAAGAGGCAGCAGTTAACGAAAACGAAGTTGAAGTTCAACGTTAACTTGTTCTGTGAATACGTCGTTTTGTCTTTTCTCTTCTTTTTGGATTTTACGCAACGAGAGAATGCGGTTATCGAGCGACAGTATTCTGCCTATAGCAAAAGGAGAAAGTGTAAGGAAAAACTTGTTACAGATACTCTACCGTATCCAAAGGAATATTCCTGAAACTTGAAATTCACTCTATTTTTTTCCTTTAATTCAAATTTAAGTTACATTTTTTTGCACGCTTCAAATTATTCTCTGGTTGCGTAATTCAGAATCAGCTTTCGTACAATTTCGTACTGATTATCGCGTTTGCAAAAGTTGTACAAACTTATATAAAATCGTAAAGAATTTAATATTAGATAAAGAAATAGTCGCTGGCTGTAATTTTATCTTGCTTTGACTGTGTTCCAATTTAAATGAATCAAATACCTGAGAAAGCGCGTCATTTCAGAGTACTGAAAGCTTTTTGAAAGTTTTTTTTATTCCTGTTTATCCATATTCATCAATTGCTATCCTACCTTTTTACAGTCACAAATGTGCCAAACTCAAGCAAATTTTTTTAAGCCGTCGCCTGGATGAAGATTTAGGACATCTAGGTAATAAATAAAATATGAAATGATTAACGGCGTAGAATTAATGAAGTTAATTTTAAAGATTTTGATACTAATTGAAACAAGAGAAATGGAAAAGGTTGATTGTAATTTTGGCGATACAGTTTGGAAAAAGTGATGTTGATTAGTCATCTTGACGACTGTGCTTATTCCACCAATAATCCGTCCTGAGCCTTCCTTGTCCCAAAAAAGTGATAATAAAGAAACGTGAAACGAAATTTCATTCGTTACAAAAGTTTGGAACACAGTCTTAACTCACGGGATAGTAAAATGGTGAATGACGTGAAGAAAAGTAAATGTTGTCGACACAATTCCACAGTCATATCGCGTAGCTCATTTGAAACTACAATGTGATTTTTATAGTTTAGGGAGGAAAAGTCAATGTGCTTCGGAAAAATTCACTGTACAGAAAAAGTGTTTTCAGTATTTAATCCGTGGACTCCCAACTAATTCAGAGTATAAAAAGATTCCAAGGAATTAAAAAAAATATTACGTTCTCTATGATGAGAATGTAAAAATTAAGGATTTTTGTGAATTACAAACAGTTTCATAAGGTTTTGTTTTTTAAAAAATGTTAAGAGCCTTCTTGGGACTGCGAAAATTTTTTTAAAATGTTGCTGGTACGAATTCGCACTAGTTAGGACTCCACGGGTTAAATTACTGTAAAATAGAAGATTTATTTTATAAAATTAATAATAATTTGCATTCATTTTAAATTCAAAATAGTTTCGCTTTAACTTTTCTGAAAACGGAATTATTGAAACTCTGTCAAGTAAAGATATCTAGGTCTGATAATTGTACTTATCGCTCTAAAAATCTTCTATCAAACAAACCATCATTTTATCTAAACGCATTTATCTAAAGATTTTGGAAGATAAAAGTTCGAGTGATTGCAAGAGCAGTAATTTATTGAAACGCATTGTTGTGTGAGATCCTCGATATTTTCCTATTTTTTCGTAATCAATCTAAGGATCATAAGAGGCTAGAACAAATCGGAGATCAGGAATGAACATAATTAGGATTAAGGTTTACAATGCGATGAAACTATAACAGTGGCGCCGGAACCGGGGGTCAGTTGACCCTCCAGTTTACATGAATGTCATATATGTTTTTTACTCATCACGAAATTGGAATATGATGATTGTTAATTTCTCTGGAAAATTTGTTGACTCCGCAGAAAAATTCTCGTTTCGGCGCCACTAAACTATAATGATACGGACTCCATCCATGGTGTATATAAACATAAAAGTAATAATTATGATAAACAAAATTTTATTTATACATGTACATTATATATTGATACTTTTCTTGTTTGAACGTACTCATTTAATGCATAAGTACACACATTCCATCGGCTTTAACGAAACTTTGTAAAGGAGGAAGCCAAGTCTAAGACGTCTTTTAGCGTCCGTCAATTTGATACTGTTAGATATTAAGATGATCCTTCGAATAAAATCATGGAACTTTATGTATAATAAGAAACTTCGTTCTCAAATATAATTAAAATTCATTAAGTAAGAGTTGAAAAAAACAATACATAATACTATTTTTAAAAACACCTAACTCTGAGGAGTCAACGTTCTAGCAACACCAAACAAAAACGTGTAAGAACTTGCTATTTATTCAAGTATAGGAATTTTTTATTAATACATTCCGCGATAGATTTGGAATCACATTTTCAATAAGAACCGTGTATACAAGTTTGCGTAAAGAAAATAATAAGCAATAAATTGAATCTTTGTTGCATAAATAAACCTTAATAATAAAGAAACCTTAATAAACCCTTTTAAAAAATATGTTGATCGAATGAAAGGCTTGTGTTTTCAACTTAATATGTTGGAAAATCTCTAAGGTGATTTTTAGTAAAATATAGTTTATATCTTTGAACAATGCAGTCACGTGTGGTGTTTCCTGATTCTGCTATCTTAACAGTATCACATATCGGTCGCATTCATAAAGAATGTGAAATCGATTTAATTGACGTTGCGATTTAGACACGAGTACTTATCTATAGAATCTACCTTTCTCCTTATATTTACGGCCTGTTTTACTTTGTAAACGCTTCCAACGGAATTCGCATAACAAATCAAGTCAATTATAGAACTGGGAATCGTGTTAGCAAGTGAATTAGAATTTCAATTTACCTGCGCAGTTCTAATTTCAATCACGGTCTTTATTGCGTTGTCGTGTTTGTCGGAAATGTTGATTCAAGATCTACGAGGATAATGATTAGGCATAAAGATAATCGTGTTAAACATCTAAAGTTTAAATACATGATACTTATATCTGAAAACCCCTGTAAAAAAATCAGTGCCATTAGCACTTACTATTAATAAAGCAATAATGATGATTTAAAGTACTATACGATAATGCCATAATCTCTAGACGTTTGCGTCTGTCGGTCGTTGACACCAAAGTTTACTAAGTGATATAAATATTATAGTAAAAAAAAATTGTTTATTTGAAGCCTCAGAATTCTGAAGGATTATCAAAAATTGTCAATATTAAACAACAATTCATCACATCATAGTTCGGATTAGATAATTATAATTTTCACTCCTAATAATAATCCTTAAAAATAGATTTCGATACGCAATTTCGCCATTCATAGTTCTTTAACCTCTGGGAAAGTCCAAAGTCTAGGCTTCAAAAGAAACCACTAAATTTAATTAGAACCAATTATCATACAATTTTTTTATAACTCATCTAAAGTAATTATAGAGTACTAAAAATACCGCAGATTTCTTTTTGATCATCCTGTATTGACCTCACAGGATACACTAATTAGCACTAATATTGCTTGTAATCATAAATAATTATTATTTGACCAATGTTCTATTTTCTGATTCAACTTTTCTCTTTTATTTCGTAAATGCATTTTATGCAAACATCTTATTGTGCAATATCTGCAAGTGAATAAGAATATTGTTACAGTTGACTGAATTTTAATATCGATAATTACCATAAATTGTTCACCGGACTGAAAATAATAAAAAACGAAAGTTACGTTTTTTGATCAATCGATAAATATAGAATATGCAGCTGCATGAATTTAATAATAGATCTTTACAATACACAGGTGCATCGAAACACATTATTTTATTACTACATTCATTGGCAAGATAATCTTTTTGATATTTGAAAACAAAGCATTTTTGAAATCAAATTCCTTATTTCTTACACTTTTCATCATTTAAATCATTACACTTCTTTGATCCTATTTTTGAATTTTTATTACTGTTTGTACACGTTATAGTTTCGAGAATATCTTCTGCAATTATTTTCTTGTGACGCTTGTTTTTCCACATGCTTTCTGTTTAGAGAACGTTAATCAGATTAAGTTCTTTAGTGTTTTACGTCACTCATTACTTGTGCATATCTTTACATCAAGATTAAGTTATTTTTAAAAATTAAAAAAACAACTATCGAACTAAAAGGCTTTTAGTAACTGCTCATCTTATAATAGTAAATTTGCGTCTTGTAAAATAAAATTGTCAGCGCTTTCTAGAAACAGGAAACAATATTTTATTTTTATGCTCTTGAAGCTTTCCATAATTTATGAGAATAGATTTCAAATTGACCTCGATTTCTGATTTTATACGAATTTATAACTGATGTCCCTAATTTTATGGTAGACAATGCGAAATTTGAAATTTATTTATAACCATATTAAATTAAGTAATACATCTGTTTGAAAATATTTTGCAATTGTCAAACACTACTTGAAAATTGTTGAGTATATAAATCTACATTTATTACAACGCGTTGAGATCAGACCTATATCGCATTGATAAATCTGGCGCTCGAAAGAGAACGTTCAAATGTCAAGTAACAATGCAAATGAATAAAGATCATTATTAATGAGACGAGCGCAGTTCATAAGAATTTATCAAATCATTACGATACTTCACATACCGTCTTTCTCACAACGATATTGATAATCTTTTCAATTATACAGAGACAATTGTTTTTCTGTAATTTTTTATTCAATAGCTGATCATGATGATCTTACGTGTGGATTTTATAAATCAACCGAATTAATTTTTGTTCGACTTCATAAGAACATATCAAAATAATAACGAAAATCTTCACAATTTAATCAAGTAGTCAAAAACGAGATAAAATTGACAATATACGAATTAATTTATTTAAAACTTATCCTAATCATATCTTTCTTACATATTTTACAAAAAAATTTGTTCTGCAGTTTACAAAGAAACAGTAAAAGTCAAACAATAAAAATCAATATAAAAATTGTATATACATATACAAACATACGTATTGTTATATTGTAAAATTAATAATTTTATACACAGTCGATATTGATGTTCAGAGATGCATTCAACACATCACTTACATTTTTGATCGTGGCGTCAGATAGAGATCCCACGTTTGATGCACGATTGCATCTTGACTGGCGAGAGCCTCGAGGACTTTGGCATCTGAAAAAGAGGACGATAAACTGTGCCAGTTGCACTCAAAGGTCGAGCTACTTTTTGCAGACGCAGAACACGGGAAGAAAAAAGTGTAGTAAGGAAATCACTTAACATCTGCTACAGTAAATGACAAAGAAATATGAACTCGAGTACAACTTGTTTCTCTGCTAAACATATTGAACAATTCAAAGTAATTAACAATTCTATTCTGTTAAGAAAAATTCTTCCATTGATTATAGGATTCTTTCGGGATGATTATAGGATCATTTACATCAACTTCACCCTCTTCCTTATTACCACACCCCCTTCAACCCCTAAAAATATAATGAACAGAAGCTCTTACCATTTGTTCTGAGGTACTCCTCGAGAGGACCTTTCAAAACTGAGGCAGGAATAGCCATGTTGAGTCGAGGGTAGAGTGCAGAATTGCTGGAAGAGATAGCGTTGCAGACGACCATCCCTAGCATTTCTCCAGTTGACCAACGGACGACTGGGCCACCACTAGTTCCACTTTGGACGCAACAGGTGGTCTGAAGCATACATGCTAAGGATCTTGAAACATTTCCTCTACTGATTGTCGGCAAGCTTGATGAGAAAAACGGAAATCCGGCTGTGACCACTGCTTCACCTGCATCAATTTATTTTCATAACTAGAAAATTCGATCTATTTACTGATTCATCAAAGTAAACTGAAGGACAATTATAGTCAACTGATAAACACAATTTACGGAATCGGCAAATAAATCCTGAGAATTTAAAAAGGGAGATAATTTCAATTGGTGTAGATTTGCATATACGTCATTGCATTCACTTGCATTCACTTGCAATCACCTGAAAACAACCCTCATTCGCATTCATTTGCAACCACTTGCAATCATTTCCATTCATTTGCATTCACTCTTGTTTGAAGTTGTATTAAGAATAAATAAAGATTTTTATTATTTTATCAATTCATGATTGTACATCTTAATTCAAACAAATAAAATGGATTTGATTTGAATATTGAATCGAAAGTAGAATGAAGACTTTCATTGATAAAAGGATGATGAATCGAGTTCTCCTCAATGGATTTATAATCTTCGGAAGCTTCTACGTCTTAATTATGATCAATGAGTTGTATAGGGAAACTGTGTGTTTATTTTCTACCCTCGATTACAGCGTATCATGGAGACTGAGCTCACCCTCAAAGAAATTATCCCATTTTAGAAGAAGTCGCTCACATCATAACGAGCTCATACCTCGACGTGCTGAAGCGCCCTGAATATCTATAGCTCTCAGCGAGGGGTCCACTTCCTTTGGATTGACCCTCAACACTGCGACGTCATAGGGCTTGTCATCGGGTGTTCTGTAAACCAATTTTGCCCACGTGGACGAAGCATACTCGTTGTTGTTATCTCTTCGAAGCATAACTTTAATGCCACTGTCTGGCGCCTAGAACAAGTCTGCCCTCTTAACCTTGATCGGTTTTTAATCCCCATCCCTTCCTCAATGTTTAGATACCCAACGATAACTTTTTTATATAGATTGACATTGATAATAAAAATGGAATAAAATAAATAATGTCAATTACCTCTCTCACGACGTGAGAACATGTCAATATTGTGCCTGATTTTACCTCCAGTAAGACTCCAGTTCCCCAAGACGTACCACATTTGACAGTTACTACACTTTTATCTAGAAGATCTGGAAATTTGTCAATTTTTTTTTTTAATTCTGGTACTTCTGATGTTTATCCTATTATATCAATTTATAGATGATGCAAAATTTACCCGTTAATTTTGAATTTTCACTTCTAGAAGTTCCTTCATCAAGAAGCTGAGCCTTTAATTTTCGACAGTACTGCATTCGACTGAGAACTTGCTGCAAGCAAGAATTCAGATTTGCAACAAATGTATAGTCCACCCATTCGCCACGACACCAACTCAATGGAGCTATCACCATTCCACAGATTCTTCGTTGCCCCCTGTTATCAAATTTATGGAACTTATCTAATTTTCAGTTTTCATCAAATACATTGAAATACATTTCATCAAATATCTGAAATCTAAGACACGATCGAGGGGTTGACAATTCGTGAAATCAGGTGTACACTTGCACTGAAATCTCCTGAATTCTCCATGTGAATAAAGTTTCGAACGTTCATTGAACGATCCAACAAAATTTTTAATTTTTAAAAATTTCTTTCGCTAATATTACTTCAGGGACCTCAAAAATACATTTTATGGAGAAACGTAAATTCACTTGAAATCACGTGAATTCATTTGAATTTTCTTGAAATCTCCCGAAGTCAGTGAAATCTTCTGAAATCATTGAAACATCCTGAAGTATCTTGAAGTCAGAAGTAGGTGTACACCCGCTTCGTCGAGTTGGCAATCCCTCGCATACGATTTATTTCTGTAATCGAAATCATACTACGTTATACTAAAGTTCTCACCTTTCGTTGATGATGTAAACTGGACCCCCTTCACAACCTGGAACCGAATTTGCATCTGTCAAGATAACGCATCTTTCGAAGCCAACCATATTGCTG
This sequence comes from Synergus itoensis, assembly GCA_904066005.1. Lineage (NCBI taxonomy): Eukaryota > Metazoa > Arthropoda > Insecta > Hymenoptera > Cynipidae > Synergus > Synergus itoensis. The sequence goes on from CAJFCP010000089.1 coordinate 3,066,565, forward strand.
ACAACGCCACGTGCAACCGAATCTATAAAAACCGGATTACCAAATGGCGTCGATTCGACTTCAGTGATTGATCCTCTTACCGGAGAAGCTAGATTTTGTTGAACGAAACTGTTCAAAGCCTCTCTAGCAGTCGATATTGAATTAGCCAGTTGACCAGATTTAAGACTAATCATGAGAAAAACTGGCAACAAACACCTGTCAGTCTTAGCTACTTTATCAAAGCTCCAGGAGGCAAAGAGACTGTCAAACGTCTGTTTTAGCAGAGAGCATTTCCAAGCTACCACTGTGACGCCTTCCTTTTCCTCCATTTGTTTCTTTCCTAGGTGACCCTTTGAACTCTCCCACATTACTCGAAACTTTAATTCCTTTCTGATTTCTTCCGGGATATGTATCAATTCATCCATCTTTAAATTTGGGAATATTTTCCTGATTCTCACATCCTTCATCATCATCGGGTGGATCAGAGATCCATGCGTAAGGACCCAGTTCTCGGAAATCAGAATGCCGGAATTTCCAAACGTCTCCCTCGGTCCTCCACCAAAGGATGATGGATAAGAGACTAGAACGTTGATTGGCTGAGTCATGGTGATTATCTAAAAAAAGGCCATGAATCATAAGATATTATATTTTGAGTTTTTTTAAAAATAAGTAGTCTATTCATTATACTTATTGTCTTTTATTTTTACTACATACTCCTCACACTTTTTTTAATTTTTCTATTCTCGAAGTTCTCAACCACAATGGCCTATAACGCACCAGTCTACTTAATAAAGGATCAATAGTACACTTGTAGTAATGAATTAGGTGGGAAAAATTACATCTTGACCTCGACGATTCAATTTGTTCGACGACGGATAGCACAATACCAAATGGTTAATATCTGGGTGAAGCATCAAGTGTAGTTTCTAAGGTCTTTCTAAAGCTCTTCGGTTTTATTTCCTACAATTTTACTTCTTCACTTTATTAGTTATACTTTTTAAGGTACATTTTTTATACTTGACTCTAGGGATTAAGTACGGAGCACTCAAAAAAAAGTTCTGGTTAAGGAAGTAGATGCTTCTGGTTAAAAAATTTCTATTTATGTTTATTACAAATATGTTAATATGACTAGAAAAAAAATATTTCATGGACTTTCTCGGAATTTTCAAATATTTTAAGAGATTTCATGGGATTTTCAGGAATTTAAAATGATTGTAAATTTTTATAGCAATCCCTGACCTGAGAAGGTCAGGCTTGCTAAACCCTAAAAGGTCATAAAATCATTTGAAGCTGTGCCGCCTTCAATTCCATAAAAGCAAATGAGATTCCTTAAAAACACGTAAAATCTTTTGAAATTCTTTAAAATCCTTCATAATTTTTTTTAATATCTTAAAAACTCTTGAAATATTGAAAAATCTCTGAAAAATCCTTAAATTCTTTTGTAATCCTTTAAAGTCGCATGCAATGTCTAGTAAAAAATTCTGGTCATTCTTACCAGAAATTTTTTATATATTTACTAGAAAAACTGATTAAAATATCAAGAAATTAAAATAGAGTAAATAGAAAAGAATAAAAATTATTTATGAGAAGTATATTATATTTCAGTCACTAATATACTGTTTCATCGAAAATTCAATTTAATAATGATGTAAATCATTAATCATAATAGCTAACATCTATTAGGATGAAACAAGTTTTCATGATTTTCAGTATTTAATTTTTTTACAAGCGAATTAAATTATTTCCGATGAATATAAAAACCTCTAATTGTGTTTGTAAAAACATTTTTTTCAATTTATATATGAATCATAAAAATCAATAAAGAATTAATTCTTGAAATCTACTCATTCTTAATTCCTGACAGAAATGGTTGAACCAAGTCAAAGCGGTAAAAATAAGAAGTTGTCTTTGTAATAAGTATTATTTTTAGAACTTCCAATTAAATTAAAGTACCATAAAAATAAATTTAACTCACTCTTCTCAATAGGGCCTTTTTATTTTTAGGTCCCCGACCTATTTTTACTTGCCTTGACCCTAACAAGACCGATCTGCATCCATTATATAATCATATATATAAATACCAATTGAAGGTTTGAGAAATATGTATCAATAAAATAAAATACTGTTCAAAAAGTTCTTAATGAATAATGCATCATGTTAGACAAAGCGGAAACATGAGAAGTTTAGAAAGTGAATCATAAAATCATTTTGGTAAGCTTCGTTTATAGTCGTAGCATACGTAACTAAAGTCTGGGTACATAATGTCTACTCATTCGCATGTGAACTTTTTTACACCAGATCAAATCAATTGATTGGTGAAATCATTCAAGATGATTCTAGCAATTTTTTCTGTATTGAAAGTATAGACTCAGCACAAAACGTCATATGTGCTCAGAGAGAATCACATGCGTTTCGATGGATTAAAAAAATAAGTTCTAAAAATAATCGTGACTCGTACTGGCCGGTACAATGACGTTTTGTATAATTGGTGGTCTGCTCTGGGTTATAACGACGATCACAAGAATGTCGCGTCGATGCTGGCGCGATGTGTGTTTCTTTGGGACTAGCGAACACCGACATTAAATTGATTAGGGAGGGCGGTCGATATAAAACTACAAAACTTATCAAAGCCACCCATCAAAGAATCAAATAAGCATAAAGCATTCGATTTTTACGCTACTTAATACACCTGTCAATTATCACACGCTCTTTGCTCCCAAGCCCCCAGGCGAGATCTGCAAAAAGTTATATTCTCTGAAGAATGAGCAATGAATTTCTTCGTTTTGAGGCCATGCCAGAGAAAAATGAATTATAATCGGTTCCAAAAATTATTTATAGAGTTCGAACTTCGGGGAAAAATAATACAGTATTAATTAATGTATAGTATAGAGTTAATGCATCAAAAGTTATTTCTGTCAAGTCTTCTGCGTAGAAGATTATATAACAATTGAATAAAACTCTAATATGTATATTATCATATATGAACATAAACATTTAGAAAGTTGCATTCTTTTTCCTGGTTTGACGATCAAGATACAGTTGATAGTCCAGCAGGATGAGTAGACAAGTCCAGTCTTTCAATTCTCATTCCTGGAAATTCATAATACTATGATGATGATTAATTGTTTTTATTTTAATGAAGAAGTTTGATTAATGGATTTAGAATGCATTTAGCTAAGATGTGTTTAAAATTATTGAACTAAAACTATAGACAGAAGCTAAAAAATGAAGAGTTTAAAAAATAATGAGAAAATAATGAATGTTTTAAATTAAGATTTTAAATGACAAGCTGTTGTAACATGAGAGGATTTGATGATTATTCTTTCAAAAGTATTTTCGAATTCTTTTCGCTCTTATATATTTCAGGATTAGCTTCGAAATAGGAAGAAAAATAGGACGATAGGACATTCTAAAATGAATGATAACAGTATCTAAAATTAAACAGATTCTATAAGTTGCGAAGTTTGATGATTAATCATCCTGCGTGCATTGAAGAGAACGTACTGGAACCTGTCGACCTTGATCGAAGGATCTCATTACGCCTATCGACATGATATACAAACCTGTATTATGCATTCACGACTTTTGCACATAAGTACCTGCAACTCACTCATCCTGATTATTTATTGCACACATAATTTACGCGCATCATTTGGCTGTCTGAAGATTGAACGCTAATCAAACTGTCATTACTTCTCTAAAAACGAGACATATCTGAGAATTTGTTGAACATTTAAAAAAATGGTTAAGTTAATCAGAATTGGTTAAATTTTCCTAAATACTTTTTCTGGTAGATTTAACCAGAATTCTAGTTCCAAAACCAAATAACATACAATTTTTCCAGCCTGGACACGGAAAAAATTAGTTATCGAAAATTTTCTTGACTATTATCGACTTTAGGATACGTCAAAAGTTTTAAAATATTTCATAACCTTTTTCTAAAATCTGAAATACTTTTCGTGAAGAATCCTAAAACAGTTGTCGAAATTTTCATTGACT